>JAHZMV010000868.1:0-19818 GCA_027743765.1 Coecobrya sp. COE2
TGATTGCTTCTTCAAGGCCCGCAGCAGCAGTTCCACCCCCAACTACTGAATGTAAATCGTATTCATATACTGCGAACATTTGTACAAGTGCAACTGGTGAAGTAAACAATTTTAGTGCAAGTTTTCAATTAAATAAACGTGATGTAAAACGAACAGAGCTAGAACATTTTGATAGGAAATCTCAATTTCGTCCTTTGGATTCCCTAAATGACCATCAAGAGGATATCATCGACCTGGGCAGTCCTTCTCCCAAAAAACAAGCTTACGAACCACTTCCTAGTCTCTTTCGGTCTCCCGCACCAACAAACCGCAGAGTTGAGAAGTATGATTTTTTCGGCGCGTCGGATAGTCCATCTGCTTTTGAAGCTTTTGATGAAGACGAAGAGGATGAATATCCGACAGATTCATCAGAATGCTTTGACTCCTCAAACTCGGAACGTAACCCTCAACTTACAGCCTTTTCCTCACCTATCAGTAAGAAGACTTCTGGAAAGGCTACTACTCCTCTTAGACTAGGCAGTACTTCTCCAGGAGGAAAGATTAATCCTAACACATTTGCCGTCGGAAAATTTATTGGAAATGTAACAAATGATGGAACTACTGGGGAGTTTGATGGATTTAATTACGCTCATTCGAAAATGATGCTGACGGTAATTTATTAAATCCTATCATAATCCTACCAATTCTATAACCGTTACCTGTGTTGATTCATTATGTATTTTACTCATATGTACTTGTTTTCATAGGTTTTAAAAAGTAAATTCGGTTTGAAAAAGTTTCGGCCAATTCAGTTACAAGCTATAAACGCAGCACTTCTAGGGAATGATACTTTTATAATGATGCCAACCGGTGAGTTTATCTTTATTTTGGCCTGAGGCTAATTCAAATTCAATTTTGATTAAAATGACCGTTCATTGTCACATACACTTGTTCATAGGTGGAGGTAAATCATTGTGCTATCAATTAACTGCTTTTATCTCGCCCGGAGTCACTATTGTTATTTCGCCCTTAAAGTCCTTAATATTGGACCAGGTTCAAAAGCTACTATCACTCGATGTAAGTATATCACCACTTATAGTTGATAAATACATAATATGGCTTGTAAGGATGAATGTGAAGTGTAAATATATTTTGAAACTTGTTTAGATTGCAGCTGCCCATCTTTCTGGAGATATTAATGCAGCAGAACAAAGTAACGTTTACAGGCAGCTTGAAGGAAGCAGTCCCAGTAAGTGTACACTCTGTGTTATCAAGTATCCACGGTCAGTAATTGCCATTAAACGATGTAACGTTCTGTATAATTGATTATTTCAGGACTGAAACTCCTTTATGTGACCCCAGAGAAAATTGCAGCTTCAGGTAGACTAGAGGATGTTTTCAGAGCATTATATCAGAGGAACCTCCTTGCGCGATTTGTGATTGACGAAGCTCATTGTGTTAGCCAGTGGGGTCATGATTTCAGGTATGATGTAAGCTGACAGCCACCACCACAATATATTTCTACTTAAGCTAATTCGATTTAATTTATCTTTACAGACCTGATTATACTAAATTAGGGGTTTTACGCAAGAATTTCCCTGGAGTTAAAATAATGGCCTTAACTGCAACCGCAACTCCAGTGGTTCGTGCAGACATTCTAAAGCAATTGAGAATGCAAAATTCAAAATGGTTTTTATGTTCGTTCAATCGTCCGAATCTCAAATATGAAGTTCGTGCAAAGAAGGGAAAGGCGAGCGCATATCAGGATATTATAGAGTTGCTCAAGAGTAGAGACCTAAGGGGATTGTCAGGGATTGTGTACTGCTTTTCCAGACGAGATTGTGATTTAACTGCAGAAGAGCTTTCACAAAATGGGATATCGGTGAGTAGCGTAAAATTACATAGGCCATATGTTTATATGCAGTATCATCAGACAAACAGTTCAACAGTTCTTTTGTTGTCAAATAGGCGGTTGCGTACCATGCTGGTCTGACAGATTTACAAAGGGCAAAAATTCAGAAAAATTGGATTAATGATGACACAAAAGTTATCTGTGCTACAATTGCATTTGGCATGGGCATCGATAAACCAGATGTACGGTTTGTAATTCATTACTCGCTGCCCAAAAGTATTGAGGGTTATTATCAGGAATCCGGTAGAGCTGGACGTGACGGAGATGTTGCAGTTTGTATTTTGTTTTACTCTTACCAAGACGCTATTAAGATACGCTCCATGCTTAAACGTAAGCACACAAGATTAAAAGCAACGATTATACTTTTACTGACGAGTGACTTGTATTATAATTATGATATACCTATTTTGTATTCGCAGGAGACAAGAGCAACTTTCAAGCTCAGAAGAATCATGTGGATAATTTATTTAGAATGGTAGCATACTGTGAAAACATAACTGATTGTAGACGAGCTCAACAGTTACACTACTTTGGAGAAATCTTCGATACCGAGCTTTGCAGGTTTACTTAACATAATTCATTTTTGGTAATATTTTCGACCTAATAGTGCATTAAATTGGATATTGTTTAAAACATTCTAGGAGTGACCCTGCAACTGTCTGTGATACTTGTTCTCAAATGGTAAGTATGCAAACTATTCAATCCTTTTGTTGACAAACTGTATATCAAACAGCGTATTATTTATGGATTTTCTTTTATCTCCTCGCTAACTTTTTATTTATTTCTGTGATGTAGACGGTCTTTGAGACGAAAGATGTGACGGTATATTGTCAGCGGATTTTGGAAGGAATCAAACTCATTAACGCTGTTGGAAATAGAGCTGCCAGGGGCAGAATAAAGAATGATGGCAACTTTACTCTTCGTCACTTCGTCGATATCCTGAAAGGACAAGAGCACAAGAAAATTACTGACAATGGTTAGTGTGGAAGCAGAAAAGAATGCATTTTTAAGAGTTTTACATGAACATCGTAGTAATAAGTAATAGTAATTCCTTTCTATTGTTCCACAGGACACCAACATAATAAAATACATGGAATGTTGAAGGAGTGGCCTCGAGACGATGTTGAAAGACTTCTTCGGAAGCTTGTTATAGAGGAAATACTATTCGTAAGTTACCTACCTTTTAAAATGGAAAATGAAGGGTTGTGCTAACTAAACTGTTTGGATGACTGACTGGATAATTTTACTCTTTTTGTGCAGGAAGAAATTCATGAAAGTCGTGATAAAATGATATCATACGCTTACGTGAGGCTTGGTCCAAAAGCTCAGAAGGTTGTATCTGGTGTGGAGAAAGTTAACTTCCCCATGTCAAAACGAAAGGAGAAGGCTTCCACTTCCACCACCAGCACCAAGGCAAATTCATCCTCTATCAATTTAGGTTTGGAGGGTCAAGTGAGCGACTTGCAGAAGCAGTGCTATCACGATTTAATTAAAACGTGTAAGGAGATTGCGGCAGGAATGGGTGTAACTCAATGGACTACTATAATGAGCGTTCAAGTAAGCTTGTTATACTTTAACTTTAGAAACAGTCTACAAATCTGTTCAAAACATAAGCTAGGGTTGGTGCTTAAATTAAACTGTTGTATGATCTGTTATAGGCTCTAAGGGCTATGAGTATAGCAATGCCGGAGACGCCGAATGAGATGCTAAATCTACCAGGAGTTACGAAAGCTAACTTTGATAAGTACGGTTCCAAGCTATTGGATATTACAGTAAAGTATTCTGCGGAAAAATACTCCATGCTCTTAGAGCAACAAGACAACATTGAGGAATTTACTACTCAGCCTGGACCCTCCACATCAAAAGCGTCCACCTCAAGACAAGCAGCACCTGCTAGAAAGAAACCGACTGGAAATGATGGCTGGATAGATGTAGATGCCCGATCCCAAGAATCCGTATACTTCCGTGCTCCAGCAGCAAATAAGAAAGGGAAAGCTACTAAACGAAAAGCGTTCAATTTTGGGGCTAAAGCAAAACCTAAAAAATCCGCAGCTGCCAAAGCCAAGAGCAAATTCTCTCCGAAGAAAACAGCCAGAAGGTCCACAGGCCCATCGAAAGCCGCATCTTCCTCTGCAAAACCAAAAGCTGCCAACACTTTCATCGGGTTTATGCCCATGCCCCTGCCAAAATAGTGCAAATCCAAACAATGGAACTCAAATCAAATCCCGTCATCGTCTGTTGTTTCAACACAAAATTATTCATTCATCAGAGTCGACTCAATAATTCTTAAATCTACCTTAACTGTCAACTAAAAAAAGTACCTAACAGTAGTAGTTTTTAAGATGTAATTTAAATATCTAAAATTAAAAGTTAAAATACTATTTATGTGTAATATTTAGAATCATAAAACTAATACGCTTAATTCCAGCCCATTTTACTTCATTTTTTATATTCCTGTTCAAACGCTTATTAGGCGTCTAAAAACCTGTTGAATTTTGTATTATATTTTAAACCCATCTTTATGTACTTTTTGTGATATAATCAACTACATATTATTAAATTGATACATTTTTGTCAAGTTTTATTCAAACTATTATATCATTTATCTTGACTAACATCTTACAGCATTTCATCTTTAGTGCATTCTTCCCTCTCTTCCATTTCTCAAACATTTCATTAGAATACCTGAATACCTTCCACCTCGTCAATGGTTCCTCTTTCCTTCCTTCTAGTACCTTCTTTGACCTTCACGACAAAAGGTCGTCACGTTTCCAAAACATTAAGTCACTTTCATCAAACCTATTCTATAATCATCCCCCAACCCCCACCAGTTTATGGAAACAATACATACATCTAAACTTTTCTATACACATTCATAATTACCGGAATTAATTAGCATCAATTAATTAATTAATTATGTGGCCGCATTTAAAACATCATAGACTTACGCATTTCACCCCAACCGCTAGTGTATTGAACTGAACAAAGGACGACGAGCTTGACCCACGCGGCATGAGACAAAAGTTGGCAGGCGCCGTGGAAACCAAAACTCGTCGCGGTTTTTGGCTAATCTCGACCTCGACTAAAGAAAAAAGGGAGAAAAAGCATTTTTTTTCGCAGGTGACGAACGACACGTTGACGAGAAAAAGCACCCGTGAACTGCTCGCATTTCAGTTGATTCTTCGCTCATTTCGTCGTGTTTTCTATTCGGTTGATTCTAGAGGTTGACATTATCGCATCCAACTTTAATTAAAGTTAGGTTTTAATTATTTTCGATTAATCAGTAATTATCTTCGGCCAGGCTTAGAATTCTGCCCTTAAGTCCCGACCGTTGCTTCGGGATAAGAGAGTAGTTTTTTGGGTGGTTAATTTGCAATAATTGATCATTTAAAAATCATCTTTTTTGCAGGCATCGAATTGCAGTTTTTGGAGGCGTTGACAAATTTTGAGTAGATTGGAGTCGGTGGTTAAGAAAAGGAGTGAATTTTGAGGTTGATTTTGGTTGATTTGACAAGTTTCGGAAGCTAATCAAAATGGTGGGTGAAAT
The DNA here is from genome assembly GCA_027743765.1 of Coecobrya sp. COE2. Lineage (NCBI taxonomy): Eukaryota > Metazoa > Arthropoda > Collembola > Entomobryomorpha > Entomobryidae > Coecobrya > Coecobrya sp. COE2. Next base: position 5,439 of record JAHZMV010000868.1, read on the forward strand.
TGATAGTTTGGAGGGTTAATTTTTATGATAATGATGGTGTGGGGATGATTTGGGGTTGGGGTTATAGGAGGTAATGAGGTAAACTAATTATTGATGTTGATGTGTGCTTTTAGCGTGAGTGTATCTCTATCCACGTTGGACAAGCTGGAACCCAGATTGGTAATGCCTGCTGGGAGTTGTACTGTTTGGAGCATGGGATCCAGCCTGATGGCCAGATGCCCTCGGATAAGACTGTTGGAGGAGGTGATGATTCGTTCAACACTTTTTTCAGTGAGACCGGAGCTGGAAAGCATGTTCCACGTGCGGTGATGGTGGACTTGGAACCTACTGTAATTGGTAAGTTTGACTTTTCTTAGGGATGTAAATGGGGAGGGATTGAAGAGTTGGTTAATCAATTGTTTTGTTGCACGCTTTTTCTTTGATTAGACGAGGTAAGGACTGGAACGTATCGTCAGCTCTTCCACCCAGAGCAACTGATTACAGGCAAGGAAGACGCGGCTAATAACTATGCTCGAGGTCATTACACCATCGGAAAGGAGATCGTGGATCTTGTTTTGGACAGAATCCGGAAACTGGCTGATCAGTGCACTGGATTGCAGGGATTTTTGATTTTCCATTCTTTCGGGGGTGGAACAGGCTCCGGTTTTACGTCTCTGCTTATGGAACGCTTATCTGTGGACTATGGAAAGAAGTCAAAGTTGGAGTTTGCCATTTACCCTGCTCCACAAGTACAACCTTTATTTTAACTACTGACTTTATGATTGCAACATAATAATTAATTAATTATTTTTTACCCCGGGAGGTGATTTGGCTAAAGTTCAACGCGCTGTCTGCATGCTGTCAAACACCACAGCTATTGCCGAAGCTTGGGCTCGTCTCGATCATAAGTTTGATTTGATGTACGCCAAGCGTGCCTTTGTCCATTGGTAAGTGATCTCAGAAGTCAATACATATTATCTGGCATAATTAAGTAGTTTCGTGTAACACTTTTCACTTAATCTGTTTTCCCTTGTGTAATAGGTATGTCGGAGAGGGTATGGAAGAAGGAGAGTTTTCCGAGGCTCGTGAAGATTTGGCTGCTCTGGAGAAAGATTACGAAGAAGTTGGAATGGACTCCATCGAGGGAGAGGGCGAAGGTGGCGAAGAATATTAATCGGTAGTTTATGGTCTTGGTTAAAATTCATAAATAAAATAAGTGAATAGTTGTAGTGTCACATCACATATTGTCAACATGTCTATTGTCTTAGATGTTTCAAAATTCTAATAAAATTCCTTGACATCCTTCTCAATCAATCAAACTAACGTTAAGTTTTTCGAACATCGTATTGTCTCAAATTATACCATGTCATTAAATATACTCAAATAACCAGCTCTTATTTTTAATTCGTCAAAAAATGCATTATTAGCTATTATTATTATTCGTCTGCTAGAGAACACAACAATGCAAGGTAGGGTATTTTGATAGTGTAAATATTGACTTCTTAAAAAAGATAACATTAATTAATGGCATAATTACCAAGTAGAATCTTGTTCAAGTAGACAAAATATTTAATTGCATGTTGATCTTATCAGTTAATCTTTTTGGTTAACACTTCGTATGATATGACTTCTAAAAAGATAACATTAATTAATGGCATAATTACCAAGTAGAATCTTGTTCAAGTAGACAAAATATTTAATTGCATGTTGATCTTATCAGTTAATCTTTTTGGTTAACACTACGTATGATAGTTGTAAATTCATCATGTGCGATTTTCTGTGGTAAGCATAATCACAACTTGTGAAGCACGTACATGTACCAAAAATCCAATCTTCAATTTACTTCCTTCCTTCCGTCTACAGCTATTACGTGAACGGGAACAAAATATTTATTCCTCGTCTTAACTTTTTTGTAGGCGCATATAATTATAATTATGATGTAAACTCAAGCAACGTAGTTTCGAAAAAACAGCTTATTCTTCATAGCTTTAATGTTGAGCATTCGTTTGGTTAAATATTTTTGTTATATGATCATTATCGCATGGTAAGATGAATCTCGTAAAATTAAGCCGTAATAAAATTGAGGTTAAGTAGATAATGAGGTGCACAGGTAAATAGCAAAGGAGTATTCAAGCATCACATTTACAGGTATAATAATGAGTAAAGATGAATCTGAATAATTTAAATCACAATAAATAATACATTTTTAGAATACTCGTCGTAATCCCATCCATAACATACAAGCACAGAGCAATTAAGTGAAATGAGTTTTTGAGTTTCCGCTGCCCTACCTAAATAAATGTTTTGAACTAAATTAATAAATTAAAATAAAAATGAGACACAAGAGCACTTTGGTAATGGTACCTATATCATCAAATGAACTAACTTGCGAGAACGCAGCAAGTTGCATTGTTCGAAAGGTTGCTGAGTTTTTAAACTTAAACATAATCATAACCATCTCTCAAGCAAGCGGAACAAATAACCGTTTGCAAAAAGTTCACAGTGCAGTACAGCAAATAATGTGTCCAGGGGTTTCTGGAGGACCAAATGAAGTCAAAGACCTATTTTTCTCCACACGTGCCTTTCCTTGAACCCAAGTATGATATTTCATTTTATTCACCGTCACTGATGATTCATCAGTAACATCACGACAACTTGCATAATTCATGTCAATTAGGACGCCAAACGTCGCTAGCGTCCGTGCAAGTTGCCCCTGTCCCAAGCAAAGTGTGTGGGGAAACCCTTTATCTTCATCGACTTATCGTATTTTTGAGCATGGTATCAGTAGGTACAGTTGTCAATTATATGCATACATGTAGCGTTCACGATGGCTTCAAATGAACTGATTAACACCAAAAGAATATTATGCCATATTGTGCCAATTCTTCCAATGTCAACTTACTCCTGGCTGCTCACGTGTGTGTAAAATAATTCTTAAAGTACTTCATTCAACAACCTGATAAGTTGTATTTCAATTCTCCTATGTTTCCACTCGTCGACACTTTTGCTTTTTGCTTTGCTGCGCACCTGAGGGTACCGGTATTAAGTCATTGAGTCATTCATTAACTACCACTGTGGTCGTTGCCTCCTCGCATCCTGTTCCTTTCATATATGATGCAATGCAAGAAAGTTTTGAATTTTTCAGTAAGCTTTTAGAATGTCGTTACGTCATTGAAACCACTAGGTGTCGAAAAATTCACTCGACAGGTATTCTAAATGAATTAAAGCTTGATTGATGATTCAATGGATTACCAAACCTACAGGATACCCTTACTCATATGTATATTCTCACTTCTCCCCGTTCATTGTCATTTAAGCAATAAATAACATGCACAAATGCAAGGCAGTGGATGGATAGTATATTTTTTCTCCCTTTCAGCCTTTTTAAAAAACGAACAAGACAATTCATAGTTTTATTAAGCAACTTTAACTTTGAAATGTCCAGAGAAGAAAATATAACTTCATCTGTAAAAGGCACCAGGGTAAAATTATATACAAACTTGGCCTAGTGTCTTGTCTGGCCTAAAATAATTTAACCCTTTTTGTCATTGTATATATAAAAGGTGTGAATTAAGCAACTTTACAGAATGATCATGACTTGATGATGCCTACAAGACGTTGATGTGAACGGGACGAAGGATTTGATATGAAAATGTATACCTTATACGTGTAAAGAAATAAGAGCCAAAACCTGTACGAAGTAAATACGACCTTTAAGTGCTCAGTATGTAAATGTAAAGGAGCATAAATGGAATGTAAGATGCAAGAGTGATAATGAAAAATTGGTTTTGTCTTGCTCAAGGAAAGGTACTAAAATACAAGGTAAAGCAAATAAGTATAAAAATTCCAATGTTTCAATCTTGAATTCTATATTTAAATATCCAGAGGGCTGGAATGATGGAATTTTAGGTGGTATCACTTCATGCATATATTTTACTTGTGGCTACATGGCTGTGGGGCATCATCATCAGTTTCTTTACATTAGCCTCATGTTGAAGGGCTTCTGTTTGTTTGACTTTGACTATTTCTTACTGCATGCTGTTCTCTGGGTTCTATTTCTATTGATGTTAAGGTTCTATCTCGTTTCAAAATCTTCCACAGAAAACACTGGTGGTAGATACGGCTTTTTATAATTATGTAGTTATTTTATACCAGTTTGTCCATAATTAGGAATTTTAATGAACATTACGCTTGAAATAGCTCTTTGAAATAAAAGCAATAGCTTTCATCCTTCGTAAATGAATGGAAGCTAAAAGCGTATAACGCTTATATTGAAATGAAAATGCGACTTTTTATGATTGTGATCCGTTTAGATATGAAATGAATGTTTTAAACACATACATCTAGTAAAACGCTTGCCCGTACATTGTACATACTAGCAATCTAACAAAATACCGTCAACATCGTCATTGGCTAGATATGAAAACCCGGGTACTTGACATGTAGCGTTGTGCAAAAGATTGATGTGTGACTATTTTATTTTTATTCAGTTCTTATATCCTTCGCAAAGGAATTACTTACATAAGGAATAATGATAACAAATGAGACTTTAAAATTGTAATTAATTCATTTTAATGAGAAAAGTAGTGAATGATGACCTATAGATATCGAGCCCATTACAGCTATTACATATTATATAAAAAGTTTCTAGTAGGTATGATAGTAAGAGTAAAGTTATGTAGACTCCATAACATACATTTATTGTTTGTAAGATGTTTGACCAAACAAACTTGTCTGATTCGCTCTATCGCATATAGATGATGTCTGTCTGTTCTGTTCCTTTCAAGATTCACATCCACAGATTATTTAAGCTTTACGTTCAGTTATAATAACGACCACATAGACCAGAATGCTGAAGAAAACATCTTTTAAGGTTCTATGTAAGAAAACGCATGATAAAGACACTCCACTGCACTGCTACTATCAGGCACCGAGTGCACATGTAATATACATGAAGCACCTATACCTTCGTCATCTCATTCCATTAACAAGTCTCACTCTCACTCAGGTACAGGAGAATTTTCATTATGAATTGTGTAGGCAAATGCAGTCTAACCTCAGTTGCTTTTTGATGCTTGTACAGTAATGACAAGATCAGCCAAACAAGTCTGTCAATGCAATGGGGCATTGTAAAACTGTTAAAGTCTTTATAGTGGTATGAGCCCAAGGCAATATTATAATATTTTATTTGCTGAAAGGACTTCACAATTTTTATAGTTAAATGCAACTTTTTCATGTTCTCTAAAGAAGGTGACACAAAAGAAAAAAAATAACTTGCAATGGATTGTGTTGTGTACCACACTAAACCAGGAAGAAAGCCGATGTCATCACTTAACATAACTGCTACCGATATGTGTGGGTACCTGTCTCACTAAAAAGATACATACCTGTTGTGTGATTTAATTAAAAGTTGTCAAGTTCTTGGGTAGAACACAGTGATTTGTGACTGTCACAAATATCTAAGCAATAGGTATCGAAAGACGGGGATACCTACATTATACGTCACCAACGGGGAAATCGGAGAATCAGTTCTGGAACTTTTATGTTTACATGTGCAATACATTTTTAATTGCATAAGAGTAGTTAAACATAGTTTTTGGCTGAAAAAAGTTGTAATTGATCAGTTTCATTCCAACGTTTAATATCCAAAATGCTTGAAAGCGATGGATTAAGTGATGATATCAGTGATTGGGGATCCGACTTTGACGATGTCGAAGATGACAAGGTAGGTATTTTATGACTTCTTTATATTTTAATATCTTGTTGAGCTTCAAAATGGAAAAGAATCATATGAAAAGCAATAAGGGAAAATGCTAAAATCAAAAAGATTTAATAAATTATTGCATAATTGCTGCTGTATTGTGTGTGACTTTATTAAAGTACCCTTCACTCTCTACTGTAATTAAGACAATGAAAAAATCCTTGATTGCAATTTGTAAAATGGCTTTTAGCACCAAGTTTAGCTGTCTCTAGTTTAGACCGACCAATATCACAACCCTCTTAGTGGATCATGTCATGCAAGCAGTGGGTATTGCCAAAAAAGATAGTGAGGATTTGAGGAACGAACATTGAGTAATAGCGTCGATTAAAATAGATGCATAGGTTGTTTGTACTTGTACGAATATAACAAAGGCAAGGTAAAGCCCTTGTAAAAGGTGCTAAATTAAATGTAGTGTCGGCTTGGATCGGACAAAAGAAACCAAAAAGGAACGACAAATAATATGCAATTAGAAAAAAAGTGACTTTGAAAGGAAGATGGCTGTATAACGAAATTATTGTAATTTTGTGACAGGAAAACCGCTATACTATTCGGTTTACAGTCCACCGCGGAACAACTATTCGTGGCTTCCACAAGGTTGGTTGTTGGATTTAGTGGTGACGGCGAAAACATTTCGGCATCACAAAAGAATCGTTTAGTGGTATATTTCGTTATCAGAGCCCGGAAATATATTTCCATCTCATCATCTTGAAACACATTATACCCACTTATGTAGCTTTCGAGAAAGAAGACACTGACACAATAAATATAATTATTGTGTTTTGCGGAAAATGTTTATTGGAGGAAGCTTTTAAATGGAATGGATGAAATAAAAGATTAAATGTAATGTGGGAGGGAACATTTTCAGAGTCAGGTTTTATGAAGGCAGCATTTACGTGCATTGTAAATATAGATTGACGTGTGCATGTTAATTGTCTGTGTCTCTTACGATGAAAATCAATCCTTGAATGCGAATAATTATTATAAATACCGTTTGCGCTTTTATGGGTATATAAACGATTTCATCTTTCAACAATTTTCTCGACAGTAAAATACCATTAAACACAGTACATTTTATTGTATCTGTATGTAGTGGAATGAATTTATCTTTCGTATTTAAAGTCTGAGGCCTGAGATCAGTTACTATTACAAATTATGAAGTTGGGCTGTGTTGGAAATTCATGGAACCAACGAACGACTATGATGGTTCATTGTTGCATGTTAATTCATGGATCTGTATTTACAACAGTGCTCTACAGAGTTTAATTTTAATTACTAATTACAGAGACATATATAGTGAAGTTTATGAAGGGGCTGTGTACATTTACTAGAAGGTCATCTGAACACTGCTAGCCATCTACAGTTGTATCTACGTTTAAAAGTTAATTAAACCCATATTCTACAAATAGGCAACTCATTTGGGATGCTAATAATACAAGGCCACTCATTCGTTAATAACTGGAAAGTTCATTGAAGCGTTTGGTACAAACCCAAAATTTTAATAAGCCATATAAGAAGCAGTAACAATCTTGCATTTTATATTTTTTCATTACTTCATATAATTATCAAAACTAAAGGAGCTTGGGCGAGCAAACCTGTTGTCCATATGAAATTATGAAAGCCATCATCCATTTACTGTTTTAAATCAATTGGCAATACAAGGAATATTTGTAATAGGTATAGCTTGTCTTATTCACTGAAGCTACAAATTGCTTTTTCAACTATTTTAAGTTTGTAATTCTAATAAGATTTGTCACAATCTATTATTCCTTTCTATAAATTGGATCTAGGTGTGACGGCATTGGGTTGTATTGACGCACAGCGATCTGATATTGCCCAGTTGAGTTGCATAATAATGTGTCATTCATCTGACATGATTGTTAATCAGTGGGTTAATCAGTAACTTGAATTTTATTGTCTGATGTTCAGTGGAATTTTTGCACTTGAAATTGAATATTCAGTTCAAATTAAAAGCTTAAAGAAGACATGTTTTACGACTTACGGCGACAATTCTGAAACAGTAAAAGTACACAGATAGCTAGATTTTGCGGCACGTCGAGACGGGATTAGGGTATTATGGTTTTATGTATTCGTAACGGTCTTAATGACACTTAAGTGTTACTGACACAGATTATAGATAAGTGTGTTAGAGCAAACGGTAATGGGATAAACTCCATTACATATGTAATAAGCAGTGAGAACTTAAAGGTGTGTTTTACAGCCTTTAATTTTACGTGACAAATTAAAATACATAAGCATAGAGTCAAGACTCGAGACATTCTTTCCGGTCATTTTTTTCTAAAGCGTTTGCATGATGACCGTATTCCTCCTTCTGTTTCCTGACTGGATTATCATTATGCACATAAAAATTAATTAAATTACACAATAAATACAGCTATTGAAGCTTTTTTATTTCACTTCATAGCGTACCAGGCTTTAATTCATATTCTGTCACAGCTCAGCATTGTTCATGTGTAAAATTACCCGTTGTAAACTAGAATAAGAGCTGCCTAATAATTGGCAACCGGGACAGTTTTTCGAACCCAAACCTCAGCTTAGAGTCATTATCAACGCACATTTATTATTGACATTTCTTTAGACTCCATCAAAATTAATGATACTATTACCTACACTATCTTATAGGAGGATTTCAAACATCCTACTAACATGATCATGCGTAAACTAAATATCTATGTCACCAATGACTCATTTGATCAGTCTTTATCATTAAAATTTTACAAACCAGCATGCATGTGGCTTTGATACCACTGCACAAGCGCGTGTGATTTAACTCTCGGGAAAAGATGTATTTTCTTACATAATGATTATGATTTGAACTAGCATGTATACATTACAATTGTAGAGACTGTTTACAGTGTTTTTCTTTCAGTTTCCCGTTTCCCCATGAAAAGGTTCATACTGACCCATTTTTTGTCCTTGACATGATTTTTTAAAAACGGTAGTTTTTCATAAAATGACTAACTTTACTGCGCTGCGAACCATAACAAAACACCATCTAAAAGACAAGTTTTCATGAAGCAAGCCATTATTGTAAACACTGAACTGCATTTCTTATGCATTTAAAAATCATGATTCATGTCATGTTTAAGTTGTGATTTTACACAAGTAGGAAAATACTTGTTATTGTTGTATACACGTTCATGATCCTGCTTCGGTGTAATTTTTCTTTAGAATGTCGAGTATTAAATATGTAATTATACATAATTGTTGGACTAAACTAGGTGTAACAGTCACATTTTCATAAAAGAAAAGCAATACAGAAGCTCTGAAAAGGACACAAACGAGTTGAGGGTGTATAAAATGACGGGGTAACTTACATAACATTTCATCATAGGTAAACAATAAACATACATAATGCCATTGACATAAACTGTAATAAAAGTAAGAAAACTGTTTTATTTTAAGCAGGACAATTAAGTATTCATTAGCATGCTCACGGCGGTGTTCCTGTGAGACTTGCATACTATCTCACGCATAGGTATAATATTCAAATACCCAGTGCACGAGTTAAAATGGTTTAAAAACATTGACACAAATCTCATTCTCCATTATTCATCCTATTCATCCAAAATCCAGACATAACAGCGAACAGAATTTCTTTTGCTAATAACAATGCAATGATGCAATAAGGCTTGTTCTGTAGAACTTTGTTTCGTATTGTCAAAATGTTTCACCCTCACCTAGTCACCACTACTACTAGTTTGTTGTTATAATTGAGATATTGCACAATGTAAATGTAATGTAACCCTCTGTGTTCTGCTTGACAGAGAATGCTTTGTCCAGTCAAAGGGTTAGTTGCTATAGATTGTCGCGTTTGACTGTAAATTATTGTTATTTCTCGTTTTTGGTAACTGATTTGATTTACATGCTAATAGCTATGCGACAGGCGACGATGGGCCTGCAGCCATTATGAATTATATATTATCGCTTACCACAAATGACAGTGGAGACTTTTGCATCTTGATCTATTGCTTATACTCTCTGTACCAATCCGATTCAAAAATTTCCAGTGTAAACCAAATTTGAAAGTGAGTTAACTAATCGTTTCGGAAAATTATCCATCGTTTCCGTTATCTTTGCGGTTGATCTGTTGGACCAGACTCAGTCCGTAACGTAAGAATCAGAGTATCCTTTAATCCTTCTTGTTACTTATGTAGTGCTAGAATATCTCCTACAAACTTTTTTACAACTCCGGTATTGATTAAAACGGTTATACAGTCCTTTGGTTGTCAATTGCGGCTCCAACTTGTTGTGAAGATAAGAGACTTAACGGGAAAGAGCATTTCTATTCCACTTTGAAAATGGGAGGCTGCTGTGGAAAAGGCAATAAGCAAGATGCTGGTGAATCACCGGACATGCAAGACCCAAATCATGCTAACTGTGATAAGAAAGACTGCCCCAATGGAAATTGCAACAAGCAGGCGCAGGCGGAGCAAGACCGATCAAATCAACCTGGAGCACCTGAGGAAGGCTAATATGACCACGTGCCAGCAACTTACCAAAACTCGTTGAATTCAATTAATTCGTTAAGATATTCAGTTATAATATAATATTTACATTTCAAAGGATGACGCTGAAAAACATTACTATTTTTCATTAAATTTCAAATCTGTGAGTATGATTTTTACATTGATATAAAAACCACCCTTCTCTTATAACGTTAAATTGAAATCTTGGTAATAATTTATTAAATTGATAACGACCACTGAATAGGTTTTGTTCTCGTAAGTTGCATTGCATAGTTCCACATCATACTCATAATAATTACACATTAATTTAAAATGCAAGTTCACGGCTTATCATCATTCATTGGCTCAGTAGTACCAATGGTAGTCTGTTCCGTTTATTTTATAATTAAATTGGTAAAATAATATATTATGCCATTATTAACGATTGATGTATTGACATATTGACAATTAATTATTCTTCCGATAAACGTCTACCACTACAGGCATTATGCTGCATATTATGTAATATTTTTTTATATTCTTGTTTCACATTAAATTATTAACTACAAGCTAAACTTGTCAGTCATCTTCAGAAGTAACAGTTAACAATTATCAAAGTAAAATTGAAAGCAAGCAACTTTTTTTGCTTCTACCCTTTAAGCCATTTGATACCTATGTATGTCCTTGTAATTTTTTAAAAAAATAGGCTATATCTTCAGAAGACTTCTTAAAGCTTATGAATGAGTTTGTTTAAGCATTTTGTTCGACTGAAGTCAAATGCATTATGTAGATGTGCATACTACTCATGTTGAGTTATATACCTACATTTACGAACATAAATCCGTTCAAGAAGCGTTTTGAGTTGTCAGCCACGCATTCGTCTGAATATAATAACACAATAATATCCTAAGGACTCCTTGTGCGTATTATATTACATCATGATTATTATAAAGGTTTTGCGGATAACGGTGAAATGATGGAGCGGATGATGTTACAATTCTCATTTCATCGTCGTCGCCCTCTTTTTGATTTTTATTGGTTTGGTGAGAAAGAAAAGAAGCTCAAAGTCGACATAAAAATGGATGTAAAATTTTTTTGAACAGATATTACACAAAATATTATGCATTCAAAACAACAAAATAAATAGGTATGCCGAATTATAAACACTAAAAAAATTGAGCCTTAGCCAACATCTTAAATTCATTATGCAGTAACGACTGTTTATGATTCTATTATTACCACAACAAAAGCCCTTTCAAAGTGATAAAATGCTTGATTTTATGATAAAAATGGAAATTCCACGTTCCTCTACAAAAAAATCCACTTAGACTCACTGCAGCTCTAACAATGCAATATTGTTAGAATTTACAATTTTGGGCTGATGGGTACCCATTATATAAAGATTTGCACATATTCTTAGAAAATAACATTTACCATTTATGTATACTGCGCTGTGGTGTGGTATTCCAGTATGTACTGAATTGAGACATTACGAAGAGTTAATAAGAAATGTTCTTTTTTCTATTTTTTATACTATTTCGACATTCCGGTGGCCTTCACACTATTTTCTTCTACCACATAAGATTATTTTTAAGCAAATTATATGTAGTTTAGTTGAAGATGATTATATCTATCGTTTATTCTTGTACATAACGTAATACTTCTTGTTATCTGTGACTTAAGGTATCATCAAATCACAATAAGACTTCATGATGAAATTTTTGTAATAAGTAGGTATGAATGTACGCATGTATATATTTGGACACCCAATTGTTGTGGCAAGAATTAGTTTAGGTTAGCCACTAAACTCAGGAAAGCGAATTCGAGTAATTTTTATTATACTTTCACTTTCTGAATATCGGAGGTGCAAATGGCTAAAAAAATGGTACAGTGTGATTGGGTGGCTGTCTTAATTTATTTTGAATACTATAAATACAGCTTGGTCATTTTACAAAAGATTCATCATTGTCAAAATACCATCAGTGAATGTGGATATATTGAGGGTAACAAACAGTAAATTGATTATGACTTTATGGCGATATGATGTGGATCCTAATTCTAATCATTGAATGTATGCGATCCTATAATGATGATACAGTCCAGTTGTCTTGAACCCAAATCAGCATTGGTAATTACGAAGACCGGCTCAGTATTAGACTTATTTTTAGTACATCTTTAGATATGCATAACTGTGAGGTGTGAAGTGAAGGTTTCCGCATAGCTGAAGACTCATGTGGCCGTCCGGATGTGAAGTAAGCATCACGTCACATAAGTCTTAATGAACTCTTTAAAATATGACGAAGAGGGGCCAAATATTATTACTCATATTTGTGATTAGCATTACAAATGTGCGTCTTCATCCGGCTTTCATTTTAAATTTAAGAGCGCCTGTTAAAGTGACTCATGCATGAATTATTGTGCTCGTCTGTGCAAATTACGGTATAATGAAGCAACTTTAGTCAAGCAAAACTGTTCCATCTTTAAATATCATCGAAATACTTATCTCTATGTAATGCATTGCGTAGCGTAATTCATAATTAGCACATGACGCGTGCAGACACCATCTTTATTGTTCTGCGACACTGGAAATTCATCTCCCCACGCATTATCTTAAGAACATATTACTATTATTGTAATGTCGAAGGGATCTTGTCATTCTTAATAAGTGTAACTTGTTACTGAAAATCTAACCCTGAGCAAAATGCGTTTCAATTTACAGAATGTGAAATGAATAATTTTTTGTGCCTGAACCCTTGTTTTAAATGCGTACAGGTACGTTGCATGTTCATCGTACGGGCATGATACTGCTGCTGGCAGGGCAAGAAAGTTAGCCTTCCTCTTGACTTGAGCAACTTTTTTTTGAAAAGGATCAATTAGCAATTCAGATAGTGGCAACATCACGTATTTACTGTTAGATAATAATTTGTCAATGCTAGATTTGCCTAGGTATGTTCCTACTGTATCACTCTCTACAGTTCTCACTACCGTTTAGAGTATGCAGGTGTCGCAGACGTAAGAGATATCTACCTACATTATCATATCCCAAAAATCTATTTTTTGGAAAGCCAAAGGAATGAATGGAAACGTGATCGTGAGTAGAGTACGTTTATGAAAAAAATGACTTGAACAGGATAATGTCTCATGTAATCACAATCATGAACTTTTACCCATCTTGTTTTGTAGAGAATACAGAGATACCCTACAAGACCATTATTTTCTCTAGGTACTTAGGCAGGTAGCTCTGTTTACTTTGCAGGTTAGAGCGTTTTACATATAGGAACATATATTTATTTTGCAGTTGTAATGCACTCTTGAAGAATGGGAATATGGGAAACGTGATCCACGTTTTAATCACATCTTCAGGGGAATTGAAATTGAATGTATGGTTGTTGCCATCTAGTCATGCCTTAAAATTGTCATTAAGTAACATTTTTCATTTCACTTCAACTTGTCATCAATGTTTGGACTTGCTTGTTGGTTTGCCTCCATTTTTTCGCCTTGTGCTGTTGTGTGATTATTGCTGATGTTAGGCAGAAATCCTATACAGAATAACCCAAGTTGAATAATGTGACTGTAACAAACATTGCCAAATGTTTAAATTATTACCGCAGAAGTATCGTGCCGAACCTGTTTGAATTAATGGCTATGTTATGTAGTTAAAATAAACATAAACTTTCAAAAATGGTCTTGTGGGCATCGTTTTTTCTTGGCGAAATCATGTCTGGTCTGGCTTCATCAAATGCACTTTTGGTTTTTATCAATAAAAGTGTCGATATGATCATACGCTGTGTAGTATGACTCGCGTGGCTTCATATTGCAGGAACTGGCAAATATTCGTTTGCTGCACTGTTGACTGTAATTATATCTTGAGAATGTTTGCGTATTTTGTTTTCACAGCTTTACTCGTACATTATACAATGTTTTGCATGTGCTCAAATTTTCGGTCAGTATAAAAATTGTATAGTTTATTGCAATGGGAGTTACTTTTTGTTTTAAAGACGATATTATGTCATAATATTGTCCCATTGCTCCTTGTGCAAACATCATAAATATTATTCATGAGGTGAAACTAGATGCTTATAACTGAAAATTGCTACGTGTATTAGTTTGCTGATTGTTCACACTCATACACACACACTTCATCAAAATTGTATTAATGAAGTTAATATTGCAT
>JAHZMV010000868.1:19927-44673 GCA_027743765.1 Coecobrya sp. COE2
GTCCCATTGCTCCTTGTGCAAACATCATAAATATTATTCATGAGGTGAAACTAGATGCTTATAACTGAAAATTGCTACGTGTATTAGTTTGCTGATTGTTCACACTCATACACACACACTTCATCAAAATTGTATTAATGAAGTTAATATTGCATACATAACTTACTAACATAACGTAATATTTGATACGTGATATAATGAACTGTTGTCATTATGGAAGTAAAAAAATAGTGACTTGAACGTGAACGTTGGTTGTTGACTGATTCTTTCACTAATAATGAGGTAGAATTAGCATAAACCTGAACTGCTACCAGTATAACTTTTATTTGTTTTATTTTCTGATTGAAAGGAAAATTAAAGATTTGTCAAGTTTTTTTTTTTGTTTCGCAACGTCACTGTTTGCATGCGTTCATACTATTGACTTAATGTTCAAACTACTGATAAGTACGTCAATCTTGAATGAGTTGATATACTGTACAGTACAGTGATTGTGNAAAAAATAGTGACTTGAACGTGAACGTTGGTTGTTGACTGATTCTTTCACTAATAATGAGGTAGAATTAGCATAAACCTGAACTGCTACCAGTATAACTTTTATTTGTTTTATTTTCTGATTGAAAGGAAAATTAAAGATTTGTCAAGTTTTTTTTTGTTTCGCAACGTCACTGTTTGCATGCGTTCATACTATTGACTTAATGTTCAAACTACTGATAAGTACGTCAATCTTGAATGAGTTGATATACTGTACAGTACAGTGATTGTGCTGTTAACAATCAGCGACAAGACAACAAGGGTGTGAACATAAGCTAAAGTCGTGGATTATGAAAAAAATAACAAGACAAGTTGTTATAAGTGTGTGTGATAGACACTGTTCTGTATGCACTGTTTAGAAAGGATTATGCTACATGCTTTCAATAAAATTAAATGGCCACTTTGTCTTATAACGAGTGGGTTGGCCAAGACTATCCTCGGCTTTGTCACCTTTTTACGCACACATTTGATCTAATGAAATTATGTACGTTATAAAAATACTGTTTCTATATCCCATACTAACAGTTTAATGCAAACGAAAACAAATCGCACTGTTGATGAATGAAAACCAGACAGACGCATGTGTACTATGAATGTATTTTATGTGATATATTACATTATGCACAGTATACAAACACATTTTATTCTATACAGACGGCGACTTTCTTTGCTTTTCTGATTCAATAAAATAAATTTCTGGTTAGGAGAACAACCACCAAGAAGATAACATGCAAAAATTACATGCAACTTTTTTATATCTTCCCAATTCTATCTTTGATCAGCCATGCTCCACACCTTTTTTAAAAAGGCTTTCACTTTCTGCTGTTTGGACGTATGAAATTGAAGAAGTACAATTTATGGGAAAATTGCTAAAGTCTAAAAGAATCGTGCATTCTTGTTTAAAAAGATAACAAAACGAAACAGTTTATGGGAAATTAAGGAGGACTAATCGTGAAATTGAATCCGCACAAAATGTGCAACAATTTTACATTTTCAAGATACCAAAAGGAGATTATTTTTCCTAGAGTAGTAATTTTAGTGCAAAAAAGGTATACAAAAAGGAAATGTAAGGAGCAAACAAAACACATGTTTATAAAAACACTGCATAATATTATCTTAAATTGTAAAAAAAATGTTGATGCGCCTATCTACTTTTGTTTTGCCGTATTGTATAACATAGTTTTGAATATTTTATAATTCAGGATGCTTCAATAAAAGAAAACAAGGTGTAACTCTATCTTTTCGATATGATATGAATAGTATATAGTACTCGCAAGAAACAACAATGAAGTTTTGCATAATAGATGACATAATACAATAACTCTTCACAGTCACACTAATTATTAAGTATGTCCCATCGCTATGTTTTACTCGTTATCGTCATTGTAGGAAGTTTTATATTTTGCACAATATAAATTATCTGCATATTTACAACTTTCAACTATATTTCATTAGGAAAGACGTGTAATTCTTATTTTTCATTTGAAGGAAATATTCAGTAAATTGTATACAGCATAAATAAAGGCCACTAGAAATCAGTGTATAAAAGAATTAAACTGGAAATCTAATATTAAAATGATTATAGCATACCATAACATTCATTTCGACTTTCTGCGTTTTGGTTGTATATTTCACAATACTTTTAAAATCAATTTTGCAACTTGATGAATCAGATAATTAAGCTATGAAAAAACTAATGCATTTTTCTAATAACTTACATACATCACTTTTAACCTACTTTATCGGGAAACTTTGAAGCAATTCAATAGCATATACACGGTTTGCATCAATGTGATTGCTTTGTCTCCTATCGAATACTTAAAGCATTAAATAAATTAAGTAGGTTATACATGGATAGACAAAAGTGCAATTAAAGTGCATCAAGTACATGAAAATAAGGCATTTTATTGTATTCGAACGGTGATGAAAAGCAAAAGTGACAGAGAGGTTTTCTTCACGTTATATCAAAATTCCTCCATGTTATCAGTAATGTTATCTACCTGTCCTCAATTACATAAAGAGGGATATGATAAACAAAACAACAGACGCAAAGCAGGGCTTAAAAGCCTATTGCGTTAGAATCACTGACTACCTTTGTTCATCCTGATTTTATCTCAAATAAAAACTTGTCATCATCGTCACTTATATTTACGTATCTCATCAAAATAAATTGACTGCTCCACGAAAATAGTTTCCTTGTTATATTAATACCCTTATGTATTCTCTTTTGCTTCCTTATATCTTTCACATTAAGCAGAGTTGAAGGGAATCTGATTGAATTATAGGCAAAGCTAAAGCTGTCGTTTTTGTCCATTGTTGTTGAATGCATTACTAATGATTTTTAACTTGCGGTACATTCAGGCAACATAGAATAAAAATGTGCATCTTTTCTACATGATTTATTTTTTCCAATAATACAATCAGCTACCTCTGTTGTTGTTGATATAATTTTGGATTGCAAAACATGAGCATTTTTTAGCTCTATTCATAAATCATCTGTCGTTTCTTTTTAAAGGAGTAAGAGTAACCTAATTAATTGTAGGCATTTTTCTTGCAGTTGTAAAAATATTTTGTGATATGATATGAATTATGATGAAAGGGGGATTGTATTTTATATAGGTAAGTATGCGTACAATATATCCAGTTCACTATTCAGTGATGTATAAGCACTAAAAAATGTGTACTAGAAAATCTAAGGATCCGTTATGCCTGAGGAATTGTTTTGAATGCGGATTTGCTGTCTTGCAAATTGGTATTGTTCAGGCAAAAATAACGTTATGAGCGTCACATATGAAGTCAATACTAGGAAGTGGTGAAGCGCGTAATAAAGATGAAGGAGAGAAAATTGTGGTTTTGTTAAATAACATAAAATCAAACTGCCAATCCTATACCATAGGTCACATGTATAAAAAAATAACGAAATTTGATTTTAAAAGCATACATTTGATATTTATGCGGTACACACAAACGCAAATAATATGACTCGTCATCATGTTTGATACAAGCATAATGTACAATAGTGCCAGAGGATGTTGTGGTGGTAGCTTCATTGTCTTTTTGTAAATGTAGAAAAGTTGCCAATACACAGTCATATAATCATAAAACAAACGCGCAAAGCAGAATAATCAAGGAAGAAAGATATTTAGTAGCCAAGAAGCCATGAGGATGATTTGCTTCTACCGTCACCAAACCATCAAATAAAGAAAAAAAAGTATATTTAAAATGTGTTTGCGGATGATGATGATGATAGGAGGTGTAACACACAACAATGTTGATGATTCCTAAAGCTTTGACTTTGTCACGTTTGCATGTATATATATCTTTGATATTATTAAGAAGAGTATAGTATTCCATATTAGCTAACCGAATAAGTTAATGAAATCATTTGTAATTGAATATGCAAACACGCATGCACCACGCACACACTTCCTTTGTTTGTAGGTATTTTAAACTACACTTTGAAGGGTGGTCACGACTGCCATTTTTCTATTATCACTGACTGACATACTAAAATGCATTTCCTTCAGCTCAACTTGGCATTTTTTTGTATTGTTCAGTTAAAATCATCATCTTTCAAACTGGTGTGCTGTCGATTGCCAAATGGGTTCAGCGTGGTAACTTTGTAATTGAACGTACGAATCTTCAATTATAGTTTCCTACTACCCCTTTTACAATTCTTATTTTTATCAAACTCATCATCTGATAACTTACTTCCTTCCACTATTAAAAGCTCTTGAATGTGCTGCTGTACAAGACCTAAAATAGTGATAAAAGTAGTTAGAATAGGCACTTGGTTGATGCTACATAATAGTATGATGATGTCATATCCAATATCATTTACACTATTTTCAAGTTATTTTTGTAGTTTGATAGATTGAGATATCTTTCAATCCTCCTGTATATTTAATTTCTGCACAAGATGCAGATTGTTTTAATTTGAATTTATTGTGTTATTGTTAGCATCGGGGTACGATGAAACTTCAAAGGTAATTTTATCAAATATAATTGACTCGTAAAGATAATTTATGCCAATAATTCATAGTTTATTGGTTATATCACATAGTCATTGTCCTCATTTCCCACTTCTTTAAACAAATTATGTCACCTAAATCAGATTCATAATTCCCTTGTCTTTATGCACAATCAATTTCAAATTCCCATCACACGGGAGATGCATTACAAACTAACAACGACTCCTATTGTTTGCTTATGTCCTCACTCCCCACGTCGTTTTTATCGAAGTAAATTCATTCCTACTTATTTGCCAATTACGCTCTTATCTGTGGGTAATTATAGTACTATAACTAGTATAGTGGAATCTCAGTAAAGGTCGGTCTAATTATTTGAGTTAAGTTTATGTAAAAGTTATAAGAGGACGAAATTAAGTAATAAAATAAGATGTATGAATTTATTCTTTTACACTTCACACACACACCTTAAAGTAATTATTACAATTTTGCACCTCTATTAACACTTGAGGTGACTTTTTTACTGTGTTAGCTTTTTACAGATTGTATTTCTACAGGATATCATGTAATCATATTTTATGGGATAACTAGACATGAGTATCTTTATTGAACGTAAAGTATACTCATACATGAGTTATACCTTGCTACATTATTACTTTTGCTGCAAAAAGTAACAATTTACTATTTTCCGCAGCTCAATTCAATATTTTATAATTAATAAACAATGTTGATCATAATTCGAGATTATAAAGATAATATATGAAGGCGACTGTAAAAGGGATTGTGACTTTTTGTGCGGCTTTACCCCAGTTTTTTCCTGCATACTAGCATAATGAATTCATAATAATTAATTGCTCATCATCACCTTTTACGAACAATAGCGTATTTTATTCAGATTTATTTTCAAGGGTTAATTTATTTTGACAATTTGTAATAATTGTCAATAAGATGCCTATCTTTTTATGATCACCACGTGACTTGATTTATTGCTGTTGTTCTTTGAGAAAAAGTCATGCTTATTTGGAAAATGAAGAAAATACTTTTCTAGTTTGATTGCAATTCGAGGGTTAAGGTATTGGGTGATATTTTCATTCAATTTTTAAGTGTATTAAATTCAGATAAATAATTTTCTTCGTATTCGCAAATTCGGATAGGGAAAAGTTTTACAAAGCAACGGTCATGGAAGTACGTTGTTTAAGCCATTCTTAAAATTACAGTGTAAATATTTTTTTCATTGGGG
Source organism: Coecobrya sp. COE2 (assembly GCA_027743765.1). Classification (NCBI taxonomy): domain Eukaryota; kingdom Metazoa; phylum Arthropoda; class Collembola; order Entomobryomorpha; family Entomobryidae; genus Coecobrya; species Coecobrya sp. COE2. The sequence goes on from JAHZMV010000868.1 coordinate 25,667, forward strand.
GAAACTTTTTATTTACTTTCTATAGAATATATGAAATACATATTATGCTACTACTCTGATAAATCAATTACACTATAAACTCTCCTTTTAATTTTAACATTTTAAACGTGGAATAACCAATGATGCACTTTCTCTGATGGAAGTAACAATGGTTTACTTTGACAAAAGGTAGTGGGAGAATTTTAAGAGCTTGACATAAAGTGCGTGCATGTGCTCATAAAAGCGAAATTTAATGGCTTTCTTTAAAATATGCTCGTTTGATTTCTATCTACGCGAAAAAATTTCCCACAAAACTATTTTCAAGTATAATGATTGCTTTTAATACAACAAAACCGGCATATTCCTATACATCGTATTGTGCAAATGATAATATATATTTATAAAAAAATTAAGTTTTAAATGTTTAACAGCGTTTTCAGCATGCTTAGAACAATAAGCTTTTACAAATTTTTATTATTGTTTTTCGTCCTAGATTACGAACGAAATCTACGAGATACCCGACGGGAAGCCTGCTGCTGTTCCGGTGCCAACAATCGTGCCTGAATGGTTGAAGAAAGTGACAATGAGGACGGAAGCGTCAGATGAAAATGTGAAACCACCGCCTGAAGTTTACATTGAGCACGTTCTCCTCCCTACACGTGCTACTAAGGTGGTCCTTTGTTACTTTCCTTTAATATTTTTAAACTTAAACATAAAATTCTCTAATGGACTATAACCAAAATGGATGCTTAGCCATAATAAGCTTCAATGATTACATGAATGAATCACCTTTCACGCATTATTTGTTAGACCATGTTCACGTGCTCTCCGTTTGTCCATTTAGCATTATCATTTATGTGGTTTATGATTATAGCATATTTTATATGAGTTAAATGTGTGCTACAGTTTACAGTCTACTTGAAAGATCTGGCATTCTAAAAATCCAACAACAAAATGAAATGGTTTTGACGAGAGAATAGCCGCAACAAACAAGAAACAGTTTGCAAATCGTTTTCATATAATAACCTGGTAATCAGTAAACAGAGCAGTGAAAAATAAAGAACATATAATGTACTTGCTCAAGGCATCAACTGGTTGTAATAATGTCTGATTCACTTTCGCTTATTTCATTACATGCTTTACACTTCGTTTTCATTGACAAAATTTGTCAAAATAATAGAGCTTCATTTATTATTGATCATAATAATATTATTATGATAATATATACTCGCATAAAAAAGCCGTATGTAGCTCATCAATACAGGATAAAAATGCATTGCAATTTTGATGATGATGCACTCTTGCCATAATGCTAATATTATCATTACAACAAAAGGGGCGTTTATAGTGAGTCTGTAGTGGTAGCACTCAAATCGCTCAACTTCTTTAAAGCGTTAAAACATTAGCAGCAGTCAGCGTCTTGTTTGTGCTACAGTGTATTTTTTTAAAATGCTTATCATCACAATCCACAACAAGAGACCTCACCGCTGCGCTGCGTTTGTCGAATCTTTAATCATGACCGGTTTATGTTTGGGATGATGATGCTAGAGAAGAAGCAAATCGACAAATTAACCAAATATTGATATTTGGTGTTTGTAAATGTAATCACCTTGCTCTCTACCGCTTTTCCTATTATTAACGTATGTTGCATTGTAATTAAATTTTGAGAATAATGACAGCACTTGTACGATAATATGCTAGTATTATTCATAAAATAAAAATAATATTTTTAAACTATTACTAACGCAGTAGCAAAATAACACAAAAGCAGATATATATTTGCTGCAATATCGAAAAGCAAACAGATATAAAAAACTAAAATTATTATGCGTACGCCTATTTACTGTTTAATTTGAAGGAATGTTTTTTAGGGTTTTTATAACGGATATATTTCAGACGAGATTTCCAACAGGATACTCAAATATTGCATTTGAATAAATTATAGATACTAATTATTGTTAGGCAATAATAGTTTGCAGTTGGACTATGTCTGTGAAATTTTCAATTTAAAACTACAAATATTATGTGTGCATATAGGATCCTCTGATTAACATCACCTCACTTTCCATTTTGTATGTACGTAAACGTAATTGTTACTAATTTAGCTAATTTTATGCATACATCTACTTTTTGTGGATTCACAACGCATAACAAACTCATTGTAATCTTTGCACATATTTTCAATTTCCAATAACCATTTTTTAAAATCTAGAAATCATTATGAAAGCGAAAAACGCTACCTTCCATCCTCCCTTTCTACTAGCAGTTTTAGCTTGCAGCCTTTTCCTATGCAAAAATTAACCTACAATGAAATAGCTATAGTTTGAAAGTGAAAAATGAACATTGCCATCAAGTTTTAGAAACAAACGGCAGAATAGAATATGAGATCAGTTGTGTTTAGTTTGCATCAAAGTGAGTGGCACGTTGTCCATTAATGTTGCGTTAAATAGCAGGAAGTGTCAAGCGCAAATATTTTTCTTTCAGGGCAGTAGAAACAAGCTTGCTTAATACTGTTTTTATATACAAGAATCCTCGTTAAATTGAACCTATTTGGAAACAAAAATATATAGTGCACCAGTTAGCTTCGGAGTTTTAAAGTGGTCCTGAAAGGTCATTCTTAGAAAAAAATCGTTTTGAGTAATGCTGTGATTATTGTCATTGAGAGCTGTGGAGCCACATGATTTGTCACACAAGCAAAGAATCGATGCCACTACAGGGGCATCATTGTTGTTGGACCATGGCACTAGTGGTAAGTTGGTATTTGGGATCTTTTGCTTATTCACTGATTAACTACATTTCTCTTCTTCAGTGTCTGTAATCAGACCTGAACAAGAACCGTTATGCTGCACTGCATTAAACTTTTCGCCAGACAAATGATATAGAACACATAAAAGAAAATGGTAATAATGGAGTCGGAACTGAATGAGCGAGTGCAATGCTATCATCATCATCATCTTTCACTCGAATGCACATCTTCAGCTTCACATTTTACTGTCGTTAGTCGTTGCACTGTCATTACGCTTGAAAGACGTTTGTCTCGTGAGTTTTTCCTAGAGCTATATCCCTATACTTACCTGACTAATAACCATGAGGCAAAGGTACTATTTTGAATGAGTAATAATATACAAGTTGGTGCTATATTCATTATAATCCGCTACGCTATTGTATGGGATTTTTACACACGTACTAGATATTTAAAAAGCGAAATTCGGGGAGACAGTGACAAATGAGAGAAAGAGAGAAGGAAAATGTATGGATTTAACGTGATGATGGTAAAGATTAGTAAATGAGAATTTACCTTTTCAAACGGCTGTATAAAAAGTAATTTAAAGTGTATAGACAGCAGCATGCTCATTTTTACTATCTCTCTTTTATAAAATACCCATTCATTCACTCTGTTGCCTGCTGACTCAGATTTTGCTGTCTGGTGACAGTTAAAGTTGGAGCTACATGGGAGTTAAATTTTAAAAATAAATAGTTAGTACACGTTTATGACTGATGACATTGAAAGAGATGACAAAAGAAAGTTAATGAGACATTGCTCATCATTATCATTTACGACGTTTGTCATCCGTACAATATGCAATTCATATTCGATTCAGAATCGGAATTCGGAACAGCAACTGTTTTTCAACCGTGTTATACCATTAATTTAATATTTATCTACAGTTGATGCTAAACACATATTACTGTCAGTTCATAATACACACAAAGTCCTTTTTCTGCGTTACATTTTTCTCATTTACTTCATGATTCGATGTGGTCATGTTCATATTCCTTCTTTGCCGATAAACTATGTATGAATACAGTTAAAACGTGTCACCGTGATTCAGGAGTTAAGTTTTACAAAAGCTTTGTTGGATGTTCAAAGCTTTCGTGCAGTGATTATTTGTGAAAATGTAGCACATAAAATCGTATTATAGGTTTATCCATCTAATTTTGCATTGGGGCAGTAGCAGTGAGTGAACACTGGCGTTGTTCAACCAAATCTGATCAATTCCTTCAGATAAAAGATCATTTTATTTTAGCACATTTTTCTTTGCATGATTTAATAATTTATAAAAACCCTATCTGTTTAATCTTTTTTCAGGACGAGGAATCAAAGAACTTTATAGAATCACTGAAGAAAAAGCTGAGTCAAAGGAATATTTTGACAGGAAAGATTTGCGATCCGAAATCCACAAGTCCCGGCGATCATCTTAGCGATTCAAAAGAATTTGGTAAGCTTTAAAAACAAATCTTCTGAAACATTTTAATTGTCTCAGGCTATAGATAGCCGGCTTCTGGGGTTTATACCAGAGGGATTTAAGATGGTTTGTATAAATAAGAAATGTGGGACAAAGTAAGAATAAATTCGTGGGTAGATAATTTTGTTGTGGCACAAGATTCTCAAGAATGCATGAGTGATGCAATTGCATTAATCATAATAATAATGCACAGAAATGCACATGATTGACATTTACATGAGAAGATCCAGGGGCCATTGCTGAAAGGTCGAGGGAGCAATGAAAGGCCGTCACCGAAATCAAGAGAACCCGGAACGGGATCGAATCACCTTTAATGATTCGATATATTTGTTGCATTACATGTTCATAACGGTACTACTAAGGAAGGCAATCAAAATAAATTGTTCCTTAGTATTTGCAAGTCGATATTGTGCTTTCATTCCGTGAATTTGAAAATATATAATAGGACGATGGCTCCGAGGGAGTTTAATGTGGTAACAATACATTACATTATAATAAGATTGTTGGTTTGATTCTGTGGAATGAATGGAATCCGACGGATTATTGTAATCAAATTCGAGTTATCGAACTTGATTGAGTACCTGCAAGTATTTTAGCTAATACCCACAATCAGATTTGCCAATCTTTTTTAGCCCTGTCTTTGTTGTAACTGTGCTTTCGTCGTACGTAGGTTTATAAGTACATGGTTCTATCTAACAATGAAATTGAGCTGCTCCTTGTCGGTCGGTGCGGTGCACAAAATCACACATACACAAATCCAACACAAATTATATTCGTGTATAACGATTTTTTGCGACTTCATGTAGTTCATTGTGACGATGATCCCTGCTGCTCACTACATTGCAAAAAATACTGCGAGTTGTGAAAGATTAGGTTGATTCGTTTGATTAAACTCGAATTATATGAAATGCGCAACAATTTTTGTAAATTGATGCAAAAGCGATGTTTAAACATACATTTATTACGTATATAATGTAGCATTTAAAGTGAGAAAAAGGTTTCGTAGGATAGCCGAAGTGTAGAGACGTATTTAAGTCAGTGCGTAAAGCAAAGTGATGAAATGAAAGTTCAATCAACGCGTTTTTTACTGTTTATATTTCAACCCTTACAGTTCGTTCCCTGTCCCTGCGTCTGCATCCAATACAAAAAAATGCTGCATCAGCACCGCCACTGCCATTCATACATATACGATGAGCAAGAGTTTATTGTTAAAATGCCTCCAAAAAAAGCTATCGTTATCTCTTTATCCTCATTGCATTATCCGCCTATTCAATTAACACTCTTTTTTATACGAAGGACTTGAGTAAGCGCAATTGTGGAGTGAATTGTGGAGCTTTATACATACCTTCACTTTCAATAACAGAACTCGTATCAACAAAAATATTTTTAAGATGTACATTATTTACTTAAAATTTCACACTTAAATCTAATAGGCACTTGAAACTATTTCTGTTGTCAGCTTTTCCCCCAAAGAAATTTATTTACTCAAGTTGTTATAAACATTAATTCGCTCGCTGTATCAGTAAACACATAGAAGCAGCGTAGAAGACAAAGTCAAGATTCATTTATTCCGTTTTACATACCAAGTTCGGTATAGAGACATACCTCGGCGAGGTGGGTGTTATAATTATATACAATAATGTATGCTTTTAGTAAAAATGGCCGAATAGGGATAAATATATGCGCTTGAAGTGGGGTGTACTAATGGTATTGTAAATATTATGAAGAAAAATATCATTTTACGGATGAGCATCTCTCTGGTACACAATGCAGTAATAAAAGTGGAATAAAAACTGTAACAACAAGTGTACATTTTTATTTTCTTTGGTTCTCTCTGTCTCTTGGTTCATCGTTCCAAATTACACACTATCAACTAAAAACCTGAAATTAGGTCAAGTGCTACACGCTTGCGCTTATATATGTAGTGTTTTTCAGTTCGGTTTGGTTGTATTCTGCATGTCATGATGAAGCAAGGAAGCAGGGAGAATTGCACATTGACTCTATACTTGAATAAATATACGTTGTTTGTAAGACACACGTTTACTGATTGTTCTTTTCCTTTTATAAGTAGTGTTTTTATCTCTAAAAGTCTCCCATTTACTTTTCACTCGACTTATAAAGTGATAATTGTTACTTACTCGAACATGTTCGGTTTGTTTTCGCCCTGTAAATTAACAAAATAGCGTTGTTACACTTAAATGGGCGTAAAAAACGCGAAATCTTTTAAAATTCATGCTGAAATATGAAAAGGAAAATTATTTATTACACATGTACACTTTTGAAGGTAAAGGTGTACATTTTTCATGATAAAGTGTACCTTTGGATTTTAAGCTCAATAATATCAGTATAATATGATCGTTTATCGTCAAATCTATTTCTCCACACTACTTACTAAACAGGCAAATAGTACTTGTGTAGTGAAACACATTAAAGTAATTTTCATTATGTTGGAACAAATTACTAAACTGATTTTTTTGTTCTTATGAAACATAAAAAATCCAATTATCAAGAACAATTTGTTGATAGTAGATAAAAAATATTCAAGATGAATGTTAAATCACATAGGTGGTGAAAGCCACTGTCGTAGACAAATTGGCTATTTTTCTCATTTAAAAAAGTAAACGTTGAAAAAAACTGTGACTTCCTATCTCTTTGAGCATATGAAATGAAACATTGGCTAAAAAACCAGATGCAAAATAAATACTGCAAATGGTTTCGATAAACAAGCAGCCGAAGAAGCGTACGTCATACGTCAAATCAGCACGCAATACTTATTAAAGTGACGGTTTCATTCCCTTCCTATACAGAAAAAAAGTATAGATGCTTATTATGAAGAAGTCAATTTGAGCATTTTAAACCTCAGGCATAATCCAATATTACATGCACAAGTCTGAAACATGAATTATCTTGTAGCATTATTACATTAGCGGTCAGTAGCATTATATTTTCACAAAGCTAACTTGTAAGGATAAATATCAAGTCACTCGGTAACATTGAAAAAGGAAAGTCAGTGTAATTGCTGTATCATAAAAACTACCGCTTAATTTTCATGTCAGTAAGCCAGTGGTGTGGTATATGTACATATGTACCTATTGTACAAATACAATTGCTGAAACTTTGCAACATCTAATGATATGTAATGATATAAGTACCAGCTTTCCGTTCGACGTTAATAATAATTTTCCACGCATGATCAAAAATGTAGCAACTGCATAATATAGATACAGTAAACACGCAACATGCTTTAAATGTTGATTGTTCATATTAGCTCATCTTTCGCTTACTCTAATGGTACCTGAAAAAGTTTTCACTCCACAAGGAGCATGTCTATAATGTAAAGCTGTATAGGAATCTACAACAATTGATACGTTTTACCCATATTTGACATTTAATTTATTTTCTTTGTGTAGAGAGCAAGATAAAGAAAGTCAAGGAGTCTTTGCAGAAATTCCCCTGGTTCTACAGAGTAGACAGAAGCAAGGCTGAGCTAATCCTGGAAAATTGTAAGTTTTAAACAATGAATGTCTAAGGCCATTTGCTTCTCAATTTCGCTGTTTATAATGAAACGTGATTGGTAACTTTTCCAGAATATTTCTTGTATTTGTATAAAAATGTAATGCTTTTACATCATTTTTAGATACAGCCGACGGTTCCTTTCTGGTTCGGGAATGTCATCATGGAGGTCCGAATGTTCCATTTACTCTCACAATTCGTTTTCGTGGCCGACTGTTTCACATTCAGATCCGAATGAGATCAGATTCCCGATTCGCTTTAGGAACTTTAAAGTTGAATGAAATGCACTTTTCCACCATCGCCGACATGGTGGACACGTACAAGAAAACTCCATTGCAACTTCATTCCAACGGAAAATTCTTCGGAGAGACGAAACTCACGCATCCACCTATTGTTTATTCATTTTCCAATAAATGCTAATTTGTATGATTATCTTTTAATTTCGATGTGCTAAAGGATCATCCTCGTACACATGTAGGATATAGTTGAAATGTTCACACGCTGCCACAATGGGGAAATGAGTGCAATGATAGCAATTTAATTTAAACTTGGAAGGGCACTGATACAATGTGTCTACATATTACACTATCGTTCATTTGAAAGTAATGTTATTATTGATAATTTCAGTATTGAATGAAAATCCCTATTTTCTCATATTTCCCCTACGAACTCAAACTATCACCCTTTAAGCATACCCACGAATCCATGTAATTGTATACTTTTTTATTACAATCGACACATTTTTTACCTTCTTCACATACTGAATACACTGTATATTAGATTAAGGCATAAATTAAGTAATTTTCATATCGCAATGCAAAGGGATCAAGTAAAAAAGATTGCTAACTGACAGTATGAATTCCTATGTAAGTGTGCGAGCTAATAAATTTTTAATCTACAGTGCTCTGATTTTTACCTGTGAATTTACATTTAATTTGACGTGTGTAAACACCCCGTGTGTACATATGTTAGCAGCTACGTAACTTTATTACTTAATGACTAGTATTATGCATTTTCAATTTTTAGGCATCTATCGTATTATTGTTGTTGTAGAATATTATACTGAAAGGGTTTTCTCAAAACCTGTTACCAACTATAATTACCTTTAAAAAATGATGAATGATTTTTCTTGTAACACTTGTGAAAAGAAAGCTGAAAGGTTTCTTCTATATGTAATGTACATATTATGTATATCTATACAGGTTATATACCTAAAGGTTTGGTGACTGTCAATTTTACGTTATTTTTTATGTGTGCATAATAACGTCAAAATATTAGGTTAAGACTAATATCCACACATACATTGATGTAATGTTATATAAAATTGTGAATGTTCTTTCTTTTGTTGGAAGTAAATTATGCTACGATGAATTAGTTGAAATTTTACAAGCTTCATTGGCACCCAATAATATGCGCATACATGGAAGATTTCATTCAACTTCGCAGTTGGAAATGGACAAGCCCGTTTTGGTACTTTCGCAATACAAACCAATAACTCACTCATGTACTATCATAGAATCACAAAAAAATGCATAACGCTGTGAACAACGCCAAAACATGCTTTGTTTTTATCTACGTTCAGCATGTCATGTAAGAATATCTACTCATGTGCCAGTAAGTTCACCAGACGAGCCTTGCCTTGCAATTTACGCAACCGTTTGAGGGTTTTCGCACGACACGCACGCTAAGAATACCTACTGGCATAAAGAAAGACGCATGCCACGCGACACAAACAACCGTTATCCTTTTGTTTTTATGCCTTTTGGGCTTATGAATGTCAAGGATACGTTATTTGATTCATTAGATTTGACCGACCGACAACTGTCTTATCAGTCATCAGTGTGTCTATCGAAAAGTTTACCAATCATACGTAACCTTTCTGCTAAAAAGTAGTGCAGTGGTAGTATAATAATGTACATGCATTTTCGTAAACTAGATTTCAAAATTAATTGTTTGAAATACAACTTCTCACTGACGAAAGGTGACATTGAACATAAACTTTTTAAAAGCTATCATTATTACTACCAGAGTTGAAGCCATTTATCATTTATCCTATTATCCACCAAGTGCTCCAATAAACATTAATAATCAGAAGCAGTCTTTTGAGTTTGTCCAAATTAAAGCAACATTTCCATATTCAGAACTTTTTTTACACAAGGGCTTCCGTCTTCAGTGAGAAAATCCTTAAAAGAGTGCATTAGAAAGCTATATAACCTTCGAAGTCCATAAAAGGCTACACGATTTTCATGCGTACTAATAGATGTCACAAAGCTAAAGCCACAACGCTGTAGTGAAAAGGCTTCTTTTCAGGTATCATTGAAATGACACCTTGTAATTCATCTATGCCCAATATGTCAATACCAGAAAAGCTTTTATCCCAACTAACCTCGCCTCAAATGTAACAAGATTACCATTTTTATATTCCTAGTTTATCAGGTGCGACCATGACAGGTTCAACCAATAATATAACTACACAATGGACTTTTAAGGATGGAAGGGATTATGTCCTTTCATTAACCAACACTGAGACGCCGAACACGGTGTCCTTTTGGATATCAGATAAAATTACAGCGGAAGAATGGACTGGCTGTTATGATGAGAACTGTAAGTGGCAATGACAGTGCACTCAAAATATTATGCGTAGTGTGCGATGAACCGGCTAAAATAACTTACGAGCTAAGAGAAATGTTAAAAGTAGCAAAATATGTTGTAATCCTGGGAGTGACCTTTGCAGTTAACAGAGGACATCTTTATCTTCACAACTGACTATTGATTCGTACTTAAGTAGTCATTAGTCATTATCTCATTCCCAAATGTAGAATATTTCTGTAGGCTAAAAGTGTATCAAATGTGTATACAGTATACTTACATACAACATCCGCTTGCTCTTCCAATGCATAACAATAATTCATGAATGCATTTAAAATCAAATCAGACACTTAATATCTAAGATTAATGTGATGTATTTGAAGGTATCGAGATTCTAACTAAACGGACTGGGTGCTTCAAGAGTTTTCATATTTTTCTCGCAATGATTAAATCTGCAGTTTTGAAGGTAATAACAACAAGGGTACTTACATGCATTATAATTACTTTCATGCATTCATAATTTGTTCATTAAAGATAATCACCTTTTTAAAAAAAGAAAAGTGACTCTGTAGTACTGGAGCTATTAAATATTCAAGACTTGGCTGCTCTAAGTATTCATCGAAGAACTACCGCTTCAACCGAAAGTACAAACGGTACAAGTACACCAGCAATGAACTTTGAATTGTACAACAGTGATGTCACTGGTGGCGGAGCGAATCGTCAGCATACAACGTCCACAGCAGAGACAAATAACAGCAATACTAATGGGATATCTACTGGTAGCAATAAACCTCCGTCACCTTTGAACAAGCGGAAGTACTTAATTGTTTCTTATATAGGAGAATTTGACAAGTACGTGATATTTTGACCAAATAATTCCATTCTTTAAAAAAAGAAAACCAACTTATCAAACAAAAATTCCCTTCCCTTTTTGTCAAAGAGCATAATATATAACATTTCAGGAAACTACTAGCCTGTCAAATGACCGCATATATACATAAAGCATGTGCGCAGAAAACAAATTCATTGCTCATTGCAAAGTACACGCAAACTGTAGACTTCAAAATGGATTGTAAAAATATACAACACAGGAAAAAATTTCAGCAATATAAAATATGTACTTGGATTGCTTTTGAAAAAAAAAACATTATACAAGCCCTTTCAGCTAACGATGAACAGAAAAGATGTAGGCACATGTGAGCACGTAAACTTGATTAGATAAATTATATACTTTCATTCATTTATGCATTTTATTTCCCTGTGGGCAGTGGGAGCGAAAGATTTTTGCATGCATCATCATGATCATGATCAACTTTGAACGTGATTTCAATGTAGTGTGGTGAATTGAACTGCGCCAGACAACAAGTGTTCCCTGCCGCAGAAATTGCTGTACGAAAGAAAGAAAGAAAGATGAAGGCTCATTTTGATTTTGTACTTTTAATGATTAGCACTGTTGAAAATAAACTAAACAACAATAAACTGACTGTATTGATACAAGAATGCATATAGTCTCTAGGTATAAGGATTTTGCAGGCATGCAGTTGCTTTTTTTCTGCGTGCAGGACTGAAAGTGTTAATACGTAATAATAATGTAATTGGAGCCTAGTCATAAATATTATATTGTTCAAATACTTGACGCTCACCATAAGACACCATCTAGGTAGCTTATAGTAGTCGTGTGTGCATTTATAAGCTAAAATGATAAGAAACGAGCAGAAACACATTCACAGCATGAACTTGAAATTGAAAGCGAAAGGGAGATAGATAGGACAATCAAGCATAGTGGTTCATCATCATTCACTTGTCTGAGATTCATTGTTATTGTCTTCCAATTACATTTGTCCCATAGTCCCCCATGTTAAATGTATGTACATGCACAAATAATGCAGAGTTGTCTTTTGGTTGATTAACAGGGTTCATTACCCTCTTCCTCTAAATTACTCGAATCCGCCAGACCTAAATGTTATGCAGAATAATATTATGAAGCTAAAGGCGGAAGTTACTTCACTCAAAAGTGCAAAAAAGGAGTTGGAGCATCAATTAGGGTCTGTCAAGTTGTCTGGTGGTGGGATACCACAACACTCCCACGAAAACAGGGATGATGTAAAGAATATTGTAATTCCTCTGTCGAACGATTCAAATTCTGCTGCCTTGAGCAAGGAACCAGTTTCTATTAGTCAGAAGTTAAACAGCCAGTCAGATTTTAATGCGAATTATGTGGAAGGACTGACGACAGGTGTTGTGACTGTGGATATCGACAAGTCAAAAGAAACCGTTTCTGATCCAACTTGTGAGAAATGCGCTGGCAAGATAGAAAGGCTCCTGGCTACGATTTGCAATTTGGAGAAGACTATAACCGCACAAAGGGACGAGTATCTTGAGAGTATGGAAAAGTTAGAAAAGGAAAACCACTTTCTTCGACATAAAGTAGGTTAATCAATTCAATAACTATTCCTCACACAAAAAACGTCTGCTTATAAATAGTCAATATTATAACAAGTGCATATCAAGAGCATCTCACAGTTCATCTATAGCGTCTACTCACATCATCTTTGTCTTCCCCTTGAAATTTGCATTAAATATTATATACCTAGTCGCATAAAACAAAAGGGAACACTGCAGAATGAAAGCATCAAAGAATTTGTTATCGAATCATTGATCATCTTAAAAAATGAATGAGTAGGCAATTCGAATATTTAATTTGCAATTTATATAATGTCTATAGGTACCTATATAATAGCATCTCCTATCAATTATGCTTTTGTTAGGAGGAGAGTTTTCTTGTTTTATATTTCATTGCTCTCCTCGTCGTTTCCATTTATCTCGTTGCACCTGAGTTTTCTTGACGCAGTCGGAGTCGACTTTTTAGCAGCACGGCTATAATTTAAGAGCAATTTTGCTTACGTATACCTAGCACGATTGATTGCAAACCAGTGTGTACGAGAGCACCGTAATCAAACTTGACCTTTCTGCTCAGAAACTGTAATTTCCTAATTATACAGAGTGCATCCTAACATTTCAAAGGATGTAATTTTCGAGTATGTTTGCATGATTTTTATAATATCATGGTGCTGAGAAGATTTATTAATCGAATCAATCATTAAATAGAGAAATTACTAAATGACAGTGATGGTGTTATATGTAGTTGACAGAGTTTATTTCATTAAGCAATTAATTTCTTTGCTGAAAACAAGTAAATGACTGTAGTTAAATGTTCCTTTCCTTTTCAATAACCCTACATGCATCATACTACAGTTCACAACAACACTTTTTAATATTTCTATAAAAACTTTATGGTTCTTACCAAACCATCATTCATTATCCGTCAATTATTAAATTCATTATGCAATCGTAGACAAAAAACAACATTATCCAGTTTATTGACTAGACACTTGACTTTCACGATTTTTAATTTCGTGTTGGTAGTAAAAATACATGAGTGCATAAAATCAGCACGAACAAATTGATATTTTGTTTTTGTCTGACAAACTTTTGCTTTTAGCATTGCGGACACGTTTTTTGGGGAAGTAATATGGCAGTGAAATTGAAGTAAACGATAGGTATTTGAGGAAGTGAAGAAGTTAAAGCTTTCTTGAAGCTTGTTAAGCTAAACATGCTTGAATACTGGAAATATTAGGTATACATCTGTCAATGTTCACTTTCACCTTGACCGAAATTCAAGAGTAGATTAAGAATGCTAAGTCAGAAATGAAGGATCTTGAAAAGCTTATTCGTTTTCAGGATTACAATACCGATCCTTTCATACCTGTCATGTTTATGGAAAAACACAACAAACCTAGATCCAATGATGAAGGTTGCCCTTCAAAACAATGCATTGTACTTCCGTTTGCTTTCAGTGAATGAATTTAAGGTTACATTTTTGTACCTCATTCTGGAAATAAATGTAATCGCATTTACATGCATTCATGCATATAAAATCAGATTGAAATTTAAATAATTCGACTTGAACCTGAACATTATGAAAGGGTAGAAACAAAAGTGAGGTACATTAAACGTTTAATTAATCATATTCACTCATGGCTTTTACAATTTGCATCCAGTGTCAAAAGTACAGTATAAATCATTTTCTATTTTTTCATGAAGAATGGATAGTATGAAAAATTGCTATTTTTTAAACAAAGCGCAACCTCAAAGAACCACAATATGTTGCGCTCAAAGAAAGAGTAATAGACGCGGTACTGATTTTATTGGATCTCAGATTTCACACATGATAATATAATGCACATTATACTAGTGCCATAAATGCAATTGCATGTAAAGATCCCGCACACCTTTTACATCCTTCTTGATATACTGATTGCTTTTGTCAGGAATGTATTTATATCTACATACAAGATTGCATTGCCTTTTGTCTAGCTTACCAGGCGCCTTTTTGACAAGTGACTCATTGTGTAATAGCCACATAAATAAGTATAGATAGTAACAGTGATGCAGAAGTGGTAGCTGATGGTCATTAGTCAGTATCATAAACATTTTCTCATGAGGTAAAAGCCAATCCTTTCGAATAATGTTGATATTCATTTATTAGTAGAATGGGTTTGGTCTTTCTGTTGAAGAAGCTATATCCTGTCACTTACCTGTTGATAGACAAAAACCACTGACCACTTGAATAAGTAGCTAAAGTGGTTTAGAGACAACAATAAACTGACAGAGAGAAATCTGTCGCATGAATGGTGCTCGAATTTTTCACTCTCGATGTATTTATCGTATATTGATTTGTTGTGTGGTCATTCATTTGACCACATGAATGTGATGACTAAATGTCATATTCTTTCATTAAATATACATTATAAAACGTACATCGTAAAATTCCTGTTCATAGTTCGTATAGATAACATTGAACATTGATATAATAGCTTACATATTTGAATCGTTTGAATCCTTTTGGTATTATAAGTGCACTACAGATTTCAAAAGTCGGGCAGGGCTTTTGGTCATGGTCGTAGTGCAGTTGTGGCTTTCCAAACAATGTAACAATGAGATGAGAAGAAAAATGAATGAATTTCGTTCTTGTTAATCGCTTTAGACTAAACAATACGATTATATATTATCATATCATAACGCCAGCGTACTATAGGGAATTTCTCTTTAGACCACATTAACATTTTCATTCCTTTTGCGAATACACTTTGCTCGAGTAATCATTAACAATAATTGTCGAAAGTTATAGTGTTTCTAAACTGTTCTGAGTTCCAAATAAGTATCAATATAACAATGATAATGACTTGGCTGTAATCCTTTGCCAGAAGTGATGCACCAAAAACATTAGATAGGTAGAAAATGTACCACTTGGGACGTCATATAGGTAATAAACTTTAAACTATACTATTAGTTAGGTATATTTGGGGGATACATGACCTAGGTTCATAATCAGGGAAAACGTTAAAAATGATACAGGCATTACACGTAGACATGAACAAACAAATGGAGCTTCCAATAAATTAAGCATTTTGATTTTGAAAGGTAGACACGTCGGAAAAGAATGAAATGGAACTTTGGAATCAAATACAATCCCTGGAGGAGAGAGTGAGAATGAAGGAAACCCTTGCCGAAGAAAGGACTATCAAGGACACCCGTAAAAATCGACACCGGCAGTCCAGACACGATTTATTTCGTGACAAAATGACGCAAAGTGGCATAAAGCCCCACGACGCAAGTCCCTCAAGAGGTGTAAACCTAACAAGAACTATTAAGAAATCACAAGGATCATTAAATGACAAGGAGATGGTGACGGGGCAAAGTGAGGAGGGCAGAAAATACACTCGAGCTAGTCGCTTTAGCATATCCAATTCCAACTCAACCGCAAGCTATTCAAGTACTGAGCGAAATAGTAATGACAATCTCGAGAAAAGAAATCAACGTTGCAGAAGTCAAAGTTCATCTTCTTACCATACCATTAATCTGGCTAACGGAATGTCAAAAAGTAGATCGGGAAGTCGTTCCCCTGCAAGATTTGATCCTACTGCATTCATATCTGAGAAAAAGATGAAACTGCGCAGAATAGCGGACATGAGGTTATGCATCTATTTACAATAAAAAATTTCACGCAAACTCTTGTACGATATTAATCTGTGGTTTATAATTTAAATTGTTTGAATAGAATGAAGAAAATTGAATCATGTATCCGAACAGGATCAGCGGGGTCGCCAATAGGCCGACAACAGTCAATTTCTCCTAGCAAAAGGTTGACCAATCTGACAAGAACCGTTAGTCCCATTACTTTGTGCAAATCTAGGAGAAGCTTATCTGGAGGAATGATCCCGACCCAAGTTGACAACCCAAGAAATCTAAGAAAAATGGATGATAAAGAAAAGCCACGCGTAAAGCGCGCACAGAAACATGAATTTAGGTTCTTGAAAGATCGTCCATCATCGGCGGACACTTGTGGAACCAAAGTACTCTCGCCTGCCTCCCGATTTTCTTTTCGCGATGATTGGATTGATAAGTCGAGACAGGTTAAAGGGGAAAGAGGCAAGAAAATTCAGAATAAACCTCTTGGTCGTAACATCCGTACTTCTCCACCTGACATGACCTTAACCAGTGAAGTTACGGATCGTCTCATCCGATCTCCAGCAAAAAAGACTACTACCAAGTTAAACCAAAAGTCAAAGAATATGGCTGTAAATACTTCATTTACTTGCGATCAATTGGAATCCATGATTGAATTACATGATGACAATGAGAATACAGAACGGGAAAAGTTGCCAGTCGACGGAAAGAATGAAAAACGTAGGAAAAATAAAAATAAACCTGAACCATTGCTTCATATGAAAATTGAAAATAATCTGGAATAATAAAAAAATAAAACAAGTTCATTAGATGCAATTCGAATGTGCAGTTATTTCTACTAAATTTTCTCATCTATTCTTGCTTTACAGAAGACATAAGTTTCCTGCAAGAGAAACTTTCTGCTTTAAGTGCCTTCTTAGAAACTTGCAAACCGAAATGAGTGAAGGATATATAGTGACGTTTATTTCAAGATTAACCAAAGTAGCCATGTTTAAATATGCCCATCAGTGCCCTTATTGATCTAGAAAGAGAGATTCTTATTTAATGTTTTTAAACTAACGATTCTACAGTGATATTGCAAATAAACTTAATTTTTTCAGTTTTTTTAATATTGAAAAACGCTTTCTGTATTTATTTATTTGCATCAAGAATTTGTAGAATAGAACTTACTGTACTCATGTTATATTTTAACTTTAACAAAGCTATAAACAAAAAGTATGTAAAATTATATGCATAACAGATTTTTAGAGAATGTACTATGCATGCCTATTCATAAAAGTCCACAGAATTTACCTGTACCTGTATTGCCATCTTTCATAGAATTAATGAGAGTCCAGGCCAGCACCTTTCTCATATCTCGTTTCTACACCGCGAACCTGTAGATTAGTTTATTACCTTGATTTTACAAAAGCCAGAAAGTTGCTACTACATAGAACATTGTCGTGCATAAATTAATTGCAAATTCCATTTTTCCATTAACTCTCTTCATTCTTCCTATTTTCTATATCGCAAATTGACTTAATATTTTTTCTATTTATTGCATATTTATTGTATGTATAGGTAAATACATTTATGAGATATTTCTCCTTACTAAAGGTCTGCAAAATTAGAATTGTCTAAATTAACTCTATGAACTCTATGAAAATTATAATTATTTCTGCAATGCTTAACGTTCCCTTTTCGAGCCACTTTCATTAACTCTCACCGTCTCATATTATTGCAAAATGTCTTACAAAAGAGCAAAATGCAATCAATTAAAAGCCATCAAATCACATACTTACTTTGATTAATTTAATCCTATTTAAATGCAATTTGCAAGTTGATCATATTTCCCCATTCGTCATATTCATGTCTCTATTCTCTACATTCACGTTACCCCATCCCCTGCAACTCTGCACACGGCATTACTATACCCTACCCACTTTGGAGTAATGTGGAGCTGGACTACTAGAGTCACTCTTGTAGAGTGAGTGCGAAATAGTGTGCAAAAAGAACACATGTAGTCATATAACCTTCTAGGCATATAACATGGCATAAGATAGTAATATAGTTTTAATTTATTGATGTATTTAAGTGGAAAGTAGTGCAGGCAGCTATTCTGCAGGAAGTAATTTTTTTCATTCTTTTTGGCTGTAGTAGCGACCGAAAGCATCCGGTTTTTTTGTGCTCTAGTGTTCATCATCTGGGATAGATGTAACTTGCTGGATCAGTATTAAAAATTTGCGAGAGGAGCGGGTTTGCAATCTGTAAATAATTTTCGCTATTTTTATTGCATCGCACACACCACGAGAGTCCATTATCGGACAATTGCTGAACGGCTGAATTATACGGCTTTTTTGTGTGGAAATCAGTTCCTGTTGTCTTTTGGTGAGTGGAACAGCTGTTTTTAATGGAATGATAGTTAACTTTTATTGTGCTTTGGGTGCTAATTAACTTATTTGTATGAAAGAAGGAGTTATTGGCTTGTATATAGGTGTTTGTATTATGTTTGTTGATGATCATTTAATTTTGTTTTTTCAACAGGTTACATTGAATTGCACGTGGCTTTAACTGGAATTTTGATTTCTGTGGATTGGATTGGTTCTGTTAAGTTAACTTAACTACTTCACAACGAAGTTACTGGTGCTGTGACAAGTGTGTTCATTTAGT
>JAHZMV010000869.1:0-12820 GCA_027743765.1 Coecobrya sp. COE2
GTAGTTTCCTTATCCTCCCACGTTATGTCGTTTATTTGCATCATCGATTTATAATTCGTAATTTCATACTACTCATATTACACTTTAGACTAGACTTGCTAAAGTAAAAATTATTATTATGAGTCAAGTACTTCCGTGCATAAAAGATTGCATGTAAGTACCCAAAAGGCTATTATTATATCCTGCATATAATTTATAGGTATCTTGCAGGCTTCAAATAATCCATTGCAAAAATTTTACTCCAAGAAATTCTATTTGTTTTAAAATACACTGGATTAAGAATATGGAATAAGCTGGGCATACGAAACAAGATTTGGACAGTTAAGCTTTATAGAAGATCCGTTTTGGTTACGTGGAATATCTCTCTCTACAAGATGCTGTTATATAGAAAGGCTATTTTTGGGCGTGAGCAGAACTAGAGCTAGACTTGCATATAAGCAGACTGACAAGCGTAGTATTCCCTGGCACAATTTTTTTTAATCGCAACAACGAACTTGTTAAAAATAAATGTGGTGGTATACATTACATACCTATAGACTATGTAAGTATATCTGCTAATAAACTATTCGCCATCATCAACCACACCTGAAATTCAAGGATAATCCCAACGCAAAAATATGTGATATGCACAACATGTAAAATAGAAGATTTAAAACTATTTCAGTTGCGCATATTATTCTTGATGCAATTTTATGACTGCCGTCTTCCCTGCATTGTATGATATTTTTTCTTTCTTAACGTATATTATCCATCTTGCAATTAGTACAATGTATTTCACTAAACTTATACCTGTTCATTTTTATTTGGTCAAAATATATATATTTTTTATTCATGGACCATTATTATAAAGGCTATGGGTGCGTACATGCCGTGTGCGCGGGTGGTGAGTTACAAGACATCATCAACAAAAAAGCCGATATATACGTACGCACTCCACAAAAAACTGTACTAATCCGCAATACAAAAACCAACTTGATTACTTTGTACTTACATATGCACCATAAAAAGTAACTTGATTCTCTTCGTTTTGGTAGTCCCTCTGAATTCAAAAGTGATCAGGATTCATTCATTCTTTTTTTTCTTGGTTAGAAGAGTCGCCATGGATTTATTAAGGATTTTAAGTTAGTTAGGCAATCATGTTTTGTGTAGGTGGCAGTAGGATAATGAAGCAAAAAGAAAACCCACACACTATACATTTTTTTTATCGTTTTATCATCTTCATAAACATAACAAGATTTTTTTTTCTATATGAGCTATATAAACACATGTTTTTGTCATTTCATTGTTCAACGGGATAGTAAAAATTGTTGATCTAGTGGCGTATAAAGAAATGAGCATACAAACCATTTTGTATACATCGGATTCATTTTTCTTGTTCTCTTCAGTCGATACTGATCTTTCATCATCATCCCAGCAGCAGTGAATGCCAAATCAGTGAATGATGATGAGAATGATGAAGGATATTTTTTTTCATTTCCTATTCCTAACATACATTATATTTTTCATATTGCATATTATGCAGCATTGTTATCACACTGGACATATATATTGTTATGCATTTTTCTTTATTCCTCGGCTGACCACACATTAATAATGGCAACAATGCGCGCAACAACTGTTATGTTAGTAAGTGTAGTAATTGACAATGAATCAAATATAAAGTGTGTTGTGTGTATGCATACTTAAATGCATTTCATTTTTCAAGTCACAACAACAGACATCCGTCCAAATTTCCATTTTCTTTTCATGTCAATTTTCATCATCATCGTTACTCTACCAAAAACCGCATCACCTCCGTCCATCCATAAACAATACATTGTGTGTTGTGTGTCTTTTCAAGAGTCCTTCTGACAAATCCCACGCCTTCACACCTTCTCCTCTTTACAATATTATTACGTTACTATACTACCGCCGCTGTCTAAAAAGTCAAAACCTTAAATATAAAACGATTACATTGATGATAAATACATAATTACATTATTGCTCATTATTGGATTTTTACAGAGAGTAACAATCATTGTCATTACAGAGATATAAAAATATATTATGTGTATTATTTACAAAAGCTAAAAAAAATATGACAACCAATCTTGCGGTTTACATCAAATCTTTTCCTATCTATCTTAACTTGTGCGTGGTAATTTCATCAGCTAACCTAATAAAAATAGATACTAATTTTTGTACGGAAAGAAACTGAAAGTGAAATAATGATAATAAATGCGGCAACAGCTCCTTTCCTTTTTTAAAAAAATGACGGCGATAATTATACAAGAAAAGAAATGCGCAACTTGAAAGAGTGAGACTTGAGCTATTTTCTTTTGAGTAACCCTTTTTATATTTGAACTCCTCTCAAAAGTAAACAACCAATCTTGCGGTTTACACATATCTTTTCCTATCTATCTTAACTTGTGCGTGGTAATTTCATCAGCTAACCTAATAAAAATAGATACTAATTTTTTGTACGGAAAGAAACTGAAAGTGAAATAATGATAAATAAATGCGGCAACAGCTCCTTTCCTTTTTTAAAAAATGACGGCGATAATTATACAAGAAAAGAAATGCGCAACTTGAAAGAGTGAGACTTGAGCTATTTTCTTTTGAGTAACCCTTTTTATATTTGAACTCCTCTCAAAAGTAAAATTCTTAATTTGCCTTTCCACATAATTGCTCTCTGGTCTTTTACACACACGCGGCAATCAAGCCCAGAGTACAATTAAACTAACTGTTGTGTAGTCAGTCAGTTGTTGATATCGCTTCCCTCGATCTAAATTCTATAACAGTTTTTTTTCTTCACTTGTTTGAAAATTGTGTATGCAACAAACAGTTAATCTAATCGTAAAACAAAATCTACATTTATTTAGTGTTGATTTCGCTTGGGATAAGGTTACATTTCAAAAGTAGGCATATAGATAAATAGTCAAAAGAAAAAAAAAGTTACATGTTTCAAATTGGTAACGTGCTAACTAACTAACTTATATTAAAACAGACTTTTTATATTTGAACTCCTCTCAAAAGTAAAATTCTTTGCCTTTCCACATAATTGCTCTCTGGTCTTTTACACACACGCGGCAATCAAGCCCAGAGAGTACAATTAAACTAACTGTTCTGTAGTCAGTCAGTTGTTGATATCGCTTCCCTCGATCTAAATTCTATAACAGTTTTTTTTTCTTCACTTGTTTGAAAATTGAGTATGCAACAAACAGTAATCTAATCGTAAAACAAAATCTACATTATTTAGTGTTGATTTCGCTTGGGATAAGGTTACATTTCAAAAGTAGGCAGATAGATAAATAGTCAAAAGAAAAAAAGTTACATGTTTCAAATTGGTAACGTGCTAACTAACTAACTTATATTAAAACAGTCGAAAACGACAACGGCACTATAACCGTCATCATCAGCAACAACCTCATAAAGCATTTGACAAGCAAAAGGGATAAATGAGCTGTGAAAATAGCAGCAGCGGCGACCGACAATAAGTTAGAAAATCTAACAACAAAATATATCTCTCCTTACAATTTATTTTACTATCCCAACACAAACAGAGTTTTTATTTTTTCTACAGCCAATTATCCTCAATCGCACAGACTTGTACAAACAAACGGTCATAAATGACAGGAAACCGACACCATCAAGAGGATGACGATGATCGTCGTCACCAGACGAAAAGGAAGACATTTTGAATGACAATTTAATTTTTTTTTAGTAGAACGCCACATCTATCACTACCAGTCTAAATGAGTCTAGTTATACAAGAGCAGTGATATAATAATTTGGACGAAGAAGAAGAAAGTAAACAGTCAAAACAAAACACATTTTCATTTCCCCTTCATTCATTCCCCCCTTCTGCAAGTATAAAATGGTCATTGTCAGTCAGTCAGTCATTCTGAGACTTTTTTGTAGACTCTCGTATAACAAAAAGCTCAAACAAGCAATCTAGTTTATCGACTTGTTCTTTTGTAGTACGTGCGTTACATAGTACACATAGTCCTAATCAAACAATCACATATCGCCATTATTATCATCACAACAATCATAAAATACAAGAGTACATGATACGATAATGAACGCAATCTGTACAATATAAAAAGGTAGAAGATCACATATCATATTTATGTTCTTGTTACACAGAAAGAAAATCTCACGTACAGTGTACACCACTCTACATATTTGGCAATAAGGATTTGGAAAGCTGAGAGAGAAGGAAAAATGAATTGCTTGCACGTGAATTGGAGAGTCGATTGGCAGCAGCAGCAGCAGTGATGAGATGATCCTTATGGAATTATTCCATTTAAAATCAATAAAGCTATTAATGCACTGCCATAAAATATCCAACTGAAATTATTCAACAGGTTAGATAGACAGCTTCATGGAGCCTGTGTGTGTGTAAATTTCCCTTAAATAATCGCAGTAGGACACCTTCTTCATCTGCTGGGCAAAAACTTGTTCAAAGATTAAAAGAAGGAAGAAGCTGCTTCATATTTGCTCCCTGGTATATAATACAATGGCATTTTTTTTAAATATGCCCATAGGGATCTGTGAATCGAATGAAGGCTTCACTTTATTGTGGTCCGTGCTCTTATAAAATAATCCAACAACTGATGGTGCTCCTCTCTGTGATCAAGGTTGATAAAATATAAGGAATTGGATTTTTATGTATTGAGATGAGGTGGCAAGCTGGAGAGAGAGAGATGGATAGAGATGTAGTTTTGGAGTGGAGGATTCGAGAAGACCTTTTGACATCATTATGGCACTCTATTGACTTCTTCACCACTTCTCTCTCTCTAAGATTTTCATCTCTGCTGGAAAGAAAATCATCATCGTCCCTCTCTTGTCTCTGCTTAAAGGGGTGCAGCCTTTCCATATGCATTTAACGCTTTGAGTTACATTTTCTTTTTCAACACGTGTCTAGTGGGATGGATTTTAATATGCAATAAAAAGAGTTGTTTCTTCTGATGATGATGCTTAGAATATATAAGCTTGTAAATAATCCGGGCATGTAAAATACCTTAATGCCCTTGTACTCCACTTTATTATGGTTCCATTTTTATGGGGAAAATCCAGAGCTGATAAGCTCGCTTGCTCCTTGTCAACGAAACCACTTGTATAAACCACCACCCCAAGAAAGACGCTGCCAGAGTTGGCGTTAAAACTGCATGATTTTTTTTTCCTTTCTACACCTTTGACGAAAAATCTTACATCTACTTACAACACACATATTTTAAATAATGACAATCATCATCCTTGTTTTTGTCATGTAATCCGACATTTAAAAAATTCCAGTTGTAACAAAATTGTCCACAATGTGACGACAAAACGACATGGTGGAATGCGTATATACACAATATCATAAAAAAAAAGATGACAAAGACTCATGAAAAATGTGTGGAGGATGATGCTATTTTAGCACTATAAACTATCTTTTCATCTCCCTGGCTTATTTTATATTCAGAAAGCTCATTATATGCTATGGTCCTACTGAGGAACCGGTTTAAAAAGTCAAAAGTGCACTTTACTGTTTTTGAACATAACATACCCAAGTCGTTAGGCATTTTGCCGCAAAAGCATAATAAACTAGAGTAAAAAAGAGAGAAAAGTTTATACTGAAAAATTATTATGGCATATTACGCAAATGGGATGTATAGCGACCTTGCCATATTGTATCACATCATCATGCAAAATAAAATACGGGAAGAATAGAAGGCAGCGAACCGTGTACAAAAATTGTTCATAAAAGAAGGCAGAAAGAATAAACAGGATTTTTTTATATACGCTTTCTTTGAAAAAACACAACAGAGCACAGCCTTTTATTATTATCCCTGTAGGCTTTCATTACGTAACAAATACAACATGTTTTTCTTTCTTTCAAAAAAGGATTTTTAACAAGTTGGTTTTGGTGTTACAAAGTCACATTTTGTTTGTCTTAGTGACTTGGTTTTTCTTTCCGAGAGTCTGTGTTTGCTTTTGTGATGTCATTAGAGTCGGGAAAATGAACAAGGATTTTTTCTTGACAGGAGATTGGTCCAAGTGTGATTTGTGGTGACGAGGAAATAAAAAGGAATTCTTTTAAATTCCTGGAAAACACGAGTTTTCTCAGTAATCTGGCAAATAAATCTGAGGAATTAGAATAATGCGTATTGTTAAAATAAAAGTAAAATGGATGGATGACATAAAATGTTTAAATGTCCTTGTGTTAAAAGATAGTAAGTATGTGTGAATTTCTGTAAGGAAGCGCCATGATGCGTAATGCGTGCCTAATCATATTTTCCCTTCGTGTGTGTGCTGTCATCTCTATCTGAAATCTCTACGTTTTTACATGGAACATGTTTCCATTTTTGTTGCAGGATTTTTTTTTGTCTTGTCAACTGTCTTTATAGCTTTTACTTTGTCTGTCATTCAGTCATTTTTCAGAATTCAGAATGACAAGATGATCCTTTTGATTTTCTGTGAGATGGTTGGTGAGAAAAATTCTTCTCTAGAGACAAATAATTCTCCTTTTTTAAAAGAAGCATTTCCGTTTTTTACTAATATAGGAAGCAGTCAATTTAAATCTTTTTAAACTAGTTTGCTTAGTAATTAAAATTTGTAAATTTTTTTAAGTGTACACCTTTAAAAGCGCATATCTTTAAGAAATCTACAAAATGAATATTTATTCTAATAAGTAGGTAGTAAACTGACATGACTTGTTCTTTTCAAAAAATAATATTACTTCCGCTGATAACGCTACTTGATAAAATGTAGCGTTTACTCCACTACATTTAAAATGTACGGTAGTAGTCAGCCTTTTTGTTATTGGGATCTCGCACCTTTTTTGAACTAACTTTTTTCTATTCACTGACTGCTTAAATTTTGAAAAGTAAAATGGCAAGTTCAGCATGTCATGACCATTTTACCATATTGAAATATGTGAATCATGAATAACTGGCAACCTAACTAAAGTACAACGTATTTGGGTATATGTTATTATTTACGTGGATATCCAATATACCACGCACATAGTAAATAACGTCTTTTGAAATATTCTCAAGGGCGAATAATATAACATAAGGGATTGGTATATAGTAATCAATTGCCAGCAGCATGATGATTTTTTTTTGATGGTCAAAAAAAAATTGAAAGCCCTTTTGGTGCTGTAATACATATTATTTTACTTGTTTGATTTTTTGACTGATTTGACAGAGAAGGTAGTAGTATAATATAGCGCCAGACCAGAAGCTACTTTCGTTTTTATTAGAACTACTACTACAATAGTATACATTACTGTAATAAAAGTAAATAAAAAAATGGTTTTCTATTAAAGGAATCCCTTGGATTAACCTGAAGGGACTCTCTATCCACATACGTAACAGAGTACATTACTATATACGAATTTTTGATAAATTACTAATTTAAAACAAAATTTCAATCAAGACAAGCACATATTTTTGGTAGGTACGTATTATATCAAGGTATTGTAAAAAGTACTCTCGATCTTTATATCTATCTTGTCGATTGATTACTCACCACCAGCAGCAAATTTACGCTTTTGCCAGTATACCACCGCAAGCAAATTAGCGTGGCTCTATCTGTTCACTGTTGTTATATGTTTTTGCTCTTAATATCCGCTCTCTGGTTATAATAATCCATCCATATACACATTGTAACATGGCGTTCGTACATGGCGTCTTGATATCATGCCAAATTACTATATACGAATTTTTGATAAATTACTAATTTAAAACAAAATTTCAATCAAGACAAGCACATATTTTTGGTAGGTACATTATATCAAGGTATTGTAAAAAGTACTCTCGATCTTTATATCTATCTTGTCGATTGATTACTCACCACCAGCAAATTTACGCTTTTGCCAGCATACCACCGCAAGCAAATTAGCGTGGCTCTGTCTGTTCACTGTTGTTGATATGTTTTTGCTCTTAATATCCGCTCTCTGGTTATAATAATCCATCCATATACACATTGTAACATGGCGTTCGTACATGGCGTCTTGATATCATGCCAAGGAACGCTTGCTCTTTCCTTTCATATTGCACGGTTCAGTTTGATAAATTTGCAGAATGTATACTCTACCTAACGGTAATTGAAAGGATATATTTTTGATCTGTACCATTTCACATTTTCCAATATACTCATATATACTGCATCAGTAATAAATCACCATAAGTAAAATTAGTTGAAGTTTCTAATTTTCATTGAATCCTTTTTTCAATTACTTCCAAATACCTGACGTGTGAGGTATGGATAGGGTCGAATAATAGATACAGGTATTACAGGTATAAATAAAGTAACAAGTAGCGTGACGAAGAGGATAATCTTTAGCTGTTTAGGTGTAACGGTATCAATATCCAATCAATTCCTTGTTTTTTTTATTATTCTAACCCTTTTTGTGCAAGTGGCAGATTGACACATTGTTGGCATAAATTGACAAGATATCAACAAAGTGGATTATATATATTTTGGATTGAAACAAAAGTGAAACTTAAATTTATGGAGAATCCAAAATGGATAATAATATATTCTTTTGAAGGGATTTGCACTAATATGTGTGGAGGATGAGATGAAGTTCCACACATGAGTGGACTTACAACAGCTTTTTTAACTAATTGCTAATGAGTTTGACTGTCAAGTACACGGACAGTCTCATTAAAATCAAAATATAAATCTGTTTGATGAAGTGTACGTATGCGAAATACTTATAATGGTCTAATGCACTTTTTGGTGTGGCTGCTTTGTGACTGATTCGCATCAAATTCTGTTACAATTATTATTCGTCTCAGAGCAAAAAGCTGCCAGACCAAAATTGAAAATTCCACTACATTCTGTTGTACTCTTCTCTGATTTCCTCTTGTAATCTACATAATAAAATATTATTCTTGCTTCCTTATTGCCAGCGTATGCATGTGTGTGTGTGTGCCTACAACATTTTATTTATGAAAAACCTCTTTATTTATACAGCCTTGCTCATTGTCACTGACATTGTCATTGACGTCGTTTGTAATGCGGTTACAAATATCAAAATGATATGCAATAAAATTGCATTACGAATCTTGATGATGACCACACCAGCTAGTAGTAAACGCTGCCATAAAAAGACGCTATCTTTTGTTCTTTTTTTCTCATGTGTCCAGTTTACTTAACAGAGATTTTTTCCTGAGTAGTTTAGAGTTGGATTAAATTAGATTGAAGGTAAAAAAATAATCGAGAGTGAATTCTTTTGGCATTTAAATTTTAAATTGAAGGTGATAAACTATACACACAGCAAAAAGCATTGCTATTTGGTATAAACATACGGGTTGAACTAATTGCTTAAAAATTAATCAATTCTGTTTTAGATAAAATATCAAAAGTTTTGCGGCTTGGGTATCCATTCAAGTATAAAAAGGTAGCGCTAATTGAAAAATTAGTGTGTGAGCCTTGATGAAATTGCAAAAATGTTCCACTGATGATCAGTGTGATGATGACACAAGAAGGATTGGTGATGATCAGTTCTGCCTAAAAATTATTCATAAAATGTTCCTTCGTCGGGAAAGACAATGACCGCCACAAAATCAGGCGCTCAAAGTGTTTTATAAAAAAATTACCACAGTTGTCGTTGTTGGTATTAAAGCAATTTGTAAATATTTCGCTATATACATACATATTTTCTTCTAATCGTCTTATTGCTTAAAAAAGCCTTGCAGTTTTGCCTTTTATCCAATATCCGCTTTTTGCGAATATTGCTGCTCTACAACTTCTGCTACGGCACATGGGCACTCGTCGTCTCGTCATTCATGCTTGCTTTACTAGCTTTACCAATAATGAGATTAAAATTAATGAAAAACAAGGTCTCGGTTGGTTAGACATTTTTAACAGAAAATGTGTTCTCATGTGATATTATTTTTGCTACTACTGCATATACTCAAGTCACAGATGGTTACTCTTGATAAATTACCTGACAAGTACTTACACACACACACAAAATCCCTTTAAAAGCCTTGCAGAGTCTTTTTTTTGCAGTGGCGAATGGACTTGTCTCTCTCATGAAAGTTGAAAATGAAATGAATGAGAGTAAAAACAATCAACGTTTATGTTTTCAACGGCTCCTGCTATACATTATATACAACAGACACTACCAACTACTGTAACTACTCAAGTTAACACTTTTGCTTTTTTTCTTGCAAATTTTTTTGTACAAAAAAATGTTAATGCAGTTTGCGTCTGTAGCAGTAGCAATATTATTCGCTGTTAGGTCAGTCACTTCTTTTTATCTCGTGTAGGTATATTAAAATTGAAAATGCATTTTTTTGTGCGAGTCAAGTGGAAACGTAATATAAACTTATTATCATTTTAGTTGGTATATAAAATACATAAATGCCTTTTTATTCATCTGTTTAATAGTCAGTAATAATTTTATTGGCTATATGAGAGTCAGTAGCAGCAGCACAAAAAAATATGAATTTTAAGTGGAGTCCTTCAAAATATATTTTGCATTTGAAATTATTAGAAAACTGGTAAAAACAAACAAACAATTTTTATACAGGACCCTATTATAATAATCGCTTTTGATTATTTGTTTTGCTTGACATTTGCCATTTTTAAT
The DNA here is from genome assembly GCA_027743765.1 of Coecobrya sp. COE2. NCBI lineage: Eukaryota > Metazoa > Arthropoda > Collembola > Entomobryomorpha > Entomobryidae > Coecobrya > Coecobrya sp. COE2. Next base: position 10,577 of record JAHZMV010000869.1, read on the forward strand.
ACATTTGACGCAATAACGCAAGGTGGTAAAGTCGCCGCGCTGTTTATCGCTATACAAAAGTGACAAAACACCGCGCGCGACATTTTGGCAAAGAGGTGCTAACAAGCGGTGCTAAATGGATTATTAAAAAATGCTAAAAGCTACATAAAAATTTGTTATTGGCTGCACTTTGAAGATTATAAAAATGAGGTTGACTTGACAAGCTACCATACATACACAGCATTTATGTATGTATTTACATCTCTTGAAAGGATCGCAGGAGAACAGAAAGAAAAAATTCCGTTGTACAACAGATTTATTTTCAATAATCCTCCTCTCGAGACACAAGAAGAAAATCACACACATACAAGCCCCTTGAAAAAGTGAGAGGAGTTCTCTGAGGTAATCGTGTTCAGATATGAAAATGCATTTTGCGACTTGTGAGATTACATGAGATTGGAATGAAAACTTGTAAAATGATTTGGAAGATGCTGCATCCAAGATAACAAACAACGAGACAGGGATCTTTTAACACGGTTGTACTTTTAAGGCGACAACAACAACCAAAATATATATGCCATATAAACTTATAATAAAAAATGCTCATAATTTTAATTACGTTGCATTATATATTTTTAAAGCTTACTTGTGTAGTTCGTTTTAACAATGCATTTTTTATGCAATATGGCTACATGATGATAAAAATGGTAAAAAAATTGCATTTAAAGGGACCATTCACTCAATTCAGAAGAAAATATGCTGCAGTTAGTGTATTTATTTGGACGACAAGTCCACTCCGCCTTGCTTGCTGCTTCTTTTTTTGCAAACTTTTTTCCATTATCTATGCCATTAGAATAATGATGATTATATTAACTAACGATGTTGTTATTTTTATGATTTCAGGTAAGCCAGAAGACCTTTACCTTGTTTCCTTTTTCGTAAAAAAGGAATGATTTTAAAGGGTTAATTTTTTGGGAATATAATGGATGGACTATTCATTTACCGGCATAATATTTTCTTTTAATTCTCTACCCATCATCTCTTGTCTGGTCATTCAGTTAAGAAGCCTTTATTTTTTACAATGATTTTTCTCTCGCTAGCATTCTGTTTTTCAGTTGACAAACTCACCTGTTAAAAAATTGCTATATTTCCATTTTTGCAGCATACACACAAATAATACAATGACAGGACAAGGTTAAGATGCAATGTTGTATTCATCAGATTAACTATTATGAATTGCATCTCTTTATCCCTCGTTATTTAAAACTGTCATTTTTTTCACAAAAATGAGAGCCGGTCATCCTCGTCCATGTCACTTTGGTAGTACAACAGAATATTGCATGCAAAATGTTTGAAATGCCACGTCAGCACACAAAATCGCGTCATATCGTCATTCCCGCAATTTTCTACTTCACACTTTTTTTTATATTTACGAGAGCGATAGGATTTTGACGTTATATAACGATGATTAATTTCGTACCTTCCGGCAATAATACAGAGTGCCACCATAACTTTATAGACAACAGGTAGAAATAAAAAAAACAAAGCAAAATTTCTTAGAACTAGCTATAAGACTACAAGGTAGACACTCAAGTAGCAAAAATTACTTTGACAGAGAGAATCAAAATACAAGCCTAATATTTTATTCGTAAATGAGCGTCTGGTGGTGGTAGCAGTGATGATGGCGATATATCTGAAGTGAATTGTCACACATGTGGGCACACTGTGACAGCTTTGCCTTAGATGATGATGCAATTACAAATTTTCTTTGTAGGTGTAAATACTGATTGTTGTGTATATGTGTACTACCACTCATCTGACACAGATTATTGAAGCTGATAGGGAAAAGTTTTGAAATCATAAAAAATGATAATTACTCTACACAAAAGACGAAGTGCGAAGTATCTAAGTGTCTTGTCCTCCCTAAAAGTATGACCAGAGAGATGAATATTAATACTGCTAGTTGCTACCTGTGTAAAAATAGTAATTATTTTTATTATTGTTTTGGCCTAAAGCATTATAAAATGTGCAGGGGTCTTGTAGGGTTGCTGGTTGAGAATATTATTATTAGGTAATTATCTCTTTGCTGACTGAATGAAGAGACTTTATTTATGTGTCCATCCATAAAGTCCATTAAACTGTCTATGGATTTGCGTGGCAAAGTGGATTTTTACTGTTTGCTTTGATGATTATATTTAATTGTTATTGCTATCATCTTACTTAATATTTGAGGAACGGTAAAAGAGTAGGGAATAATTATCGGAT
>JAHZMV010000870.1:0-20929 GCA_027743765.1 Coecobrya sp. COE2
ACCACTTTTTTAAAGTTCTAGATTACATAATTTTGCCCGCTCTATCAAATGCAATCAAAATAAATTGGTAAAGGGTTAGGGTCATAGGTCAAGGGTAACTAATCCCCCCGGGGAAAGGGGGCAGAAAAATTCTGGATGTCAAATTTAAAAGCTCCATCTTTACTGACCCCAAAGAGGTCAAACTAACATTTTTAATAGTGCGGTTATACTGCTTTTAATACCCCAAAACTGAAAAAAATGGCTGCAATAAAACCTCTTCGGACATCCTTTCATAGCACTTTGGCTGACTCTACTACAGCATTACATGGATTGTAGGTTTTTTCAACTGATAAAAATGCGCACCTCTTCTAGAAATACGCAGTAGTATCTTCCATTGATGGATTATTCGCATAAAAAATGTGTTTTTGAACAAGACAAGTAAATGAGAAAGATTAAGTTTGTGTAAAACTCTGAGATTTTTTACTTAAAATGAGTGAAAAGCTGAAAATTTTCACTCTCTCGTGTCGAAAAAGTATTTTTATTGCTGATGTCGACACTATAACCTCGTAACTGATCAATTTGATGATAAAGTGATAAGTATCCGTTCTCTTGTTGCTATAATGTAATCTCTTTGTAGACGTTAGCAAACTTTTGGAATGGAACATCTTTTACAAGCTTCTTCAGTCAGGCCATTATAAGTAGACACTTTGGTAGACACAGATAAAAAAAACAACTAATTTTGGAGGATTAAAATGCAATCCAAACATGTATTCATTCTTGCAGTCGTAAATAAAAATTGAGCATTGGTTTAGCTTATTTGTTTTTTCTGCTTTATATTTATTTATGTGGATCTGATTGCGAGTGAATTCATGAAGTAAGCAGTAAGCACACATATATGTATTTATAATATGCAAAAACAAACTCAGAAGCATTTCAGAACACACGGATGAAAAGGAGATAAGAGGGTTCTTAAAAGGTTTAAAAATCTCCAACAAGACACTAATTACATGTAAGCATTCACTAAAATATATCAAAGAAAAATCTTCATTCTTCTTTCAAAGCAGTAATAATGAAAGATTTTTTTACTGCTCGTAATAATATTTAGAAGCATTTTTTGCAAAGTTTTTGAAGCACAGCAACGCATTTTTTCTTTAACTGCACTTCATAGCTCTAGCAAAGTACAATTCCGTTTTCCGTTGTTTGTCTACTAATGTGTTGTTGTGCAGTGAATTCAGTCGTAGGAAAAATCATAATATGAAAAAAAAACTCTCAAGTTCGACGAGTTCCTTCGTTCAGACCTGCCACATAATCTTTTTTCTTTCCTTTACTTTGTTTTTTTCTATTACGATTTCGTCGGTGCATAAATACTCGCTTAATAATAAAACAATGTTCATTATGTGTACAATAAATGCAAAGATGTATGAATAAACTCTAGACGGATGGATGGACGGACGGATGTTTTGTATTATAAAATGTATGAAATAACAACTTGGTGAGGAACATTCATGATATGGTTGTAAAAAATGAAATATAACAAGCTAAAAATGCACATTTTTTGCTTTTAAACGAGAAAAAACTTTATGATGGCTGGTCGGCCGACTTTTTTTAACTTGCGCAATGTGCCGTGGTGCGATGTGCTTTATAACGAAAAAAATGGTTTTGCATAAGAGCTAAATACAACTGCTTGTTCTGCATGCTTCTGTGTTGTGTTACATAAATAAAGGATATGCTCTCGAATAATTTATTAAAACAGCAGCAAAACAAGACTTGTACATAAATATAATACTGTGACATGAATGTAAGAGGAAAAGAAGGAAATGGCAAGGAGTGATGATGGAAAAGTGGACTCTGGATGACAAGTTGTATCATTGAATCACACTACACTGCCTTTTGACTCATGGTAAGAGTATTTTGCAGCGTAAATTCACATAAAACGTGCTTTCTTGAATTTTGCATGTATTAAAATTGAATCTGAAAATAAACTAGCTTGTAAATATTATGCAAAATGCAAACAGTTAAAATCAAGCAGACAGCTCGTCATTCGTTAGCAGCTGCATCAAAAGATGCTTTATAGCTGTTAGAGTTCCCCCTTGGTTTTTAAAGAAAAGCCGAAAGCAGCTATTCATAATAATATTAATATATTATAACAACTAAGGTGTATGTATAATTTTGTGTGTAAAAAAGGAAATGAGTTTATGCGGTATTAAATTCAGTGTACATTACGGCCAAATGTATCTGCACTTTTCTCAAGATACATTTTACTGCCCGATGTCCAAACAATGTACGTAGTACGTAGCTAGATGTATTATTACTACAGTGAGGGAGGAAGGACAAGCAGCAGGTTTTAATTTGAGTAAAACACTCAAAATTTTCCTGAGAATGATAAGTAAACGTTACAAAGAAAAGTGAAGAAAGGAAGATCCAGTTTATTATGCTTTTATTAGTAAATGCATCATCGAAGATATTATATGAAAGTGTAGTGTACATACATATCATGCAGCTGTGTGTGTACCTTTCTGGACTTTGAATGTACTCATATCATACATTTTACTCGGATCAACCAGTTAAATCAAAAGTAAGACTTACGTAAGTATAATCAGAGATATCAGGTTTTTCATACATTTAACTCATTTACTCATTTTCTTCCAAACAACTGCGTCCATACATACATTCATCATCATCATTGTCGTTTTCTATTGTATGTTGTGTACTATCTTTAGCTACTACCTGAGTAGTTTTTCTTTTCATTTATTTATTTACGTAAGATGGTGGTGAGTGGTGACGGTGACCAGACAATGCACTTACACACCAAATGCAACCTGTAAGACGTATTACAAATGCGTAGTAGCAGCAGCAGAAGAACTTTTTCCTTCTTTCTATTAGACATGCATGCCTGCATGGATGCATGTGTTAAGGGCAACAACTGCCTGGCCAGAGAGAAGTTAATAAGATATGAAATGAAAACTCACACCGAGAGTAGCAGCGTATTTTTATGCATATATTTTCACATTTAGATTGTGTAGTATACTTTTACGTCATATACGCAGCAAAATTATCGAGGTAGAATCTCTTATATACTCACGGATTTTTAAACAAAGTTATTGCGTACCTAGAAAAAAATCTTTATTTTAATGGCTTATAGCTTTAATTTTTTATACGAAGAGAAAAGAGAGATGCAGCAACCCCTGAATAATGCATTCAGGCAGCAGGCAAGTAGAAGCAATGACTGACTAAGCGTATGAATGTATGTACATATAACCTTTCGGAAAGTACCTGTTCCAAGAAAAAAAGGAGTATGAATAGAGATTTTCATATATTGTGGTTTTCAGTGGAATAAAAAAAGAAGATTTCTCTGACTGACTCGCATCAAGTCATATAATCTTCATCCCTCTATTTCTTCCCTTTTTCTTTTATATTTTTTTCTGTTGTTGGCACTGGCTTGGCACTATTGTTGTTGTTACCTTATTTTTTGTATTCAATTCACTTTCATGTTCTTTCATTATTGATAGCTGTGATTGTACACGAACAACACTGAGCCGGTGAATTGTGATGCTCGTAGCAGCAGGTTGAAAGATGATGATGATGAGTGACTTTTTGACTACGTTTCTTGCTCTGCTGCTACCTGTGCACCTTTTTTTATTCCCTTTCTGGATGTATGGTTGTTTTCAATGTGCCATACTACATATTTATGTGATGTGTAATGTACTTGAAGTTTAGAGAAGAGATGAGCGAGATGTACAACTTTGCTTTTTATATTCGGGAGGGAGGATCAACCACATCATCATAATAATAGGTGCCCATTCACTTCTCTCTCATAATCTTTAAATTACCTGGTATATAAATCTAAAGCTATATAAAATTGTACTGCAGTAAACGTCCCTATTTTTATATTTTCGACAGTTTTGAAAAAAATCATAGCAAGTCTGTGAAAATGAACTGACTCAAAAAATGATTCATTTCTTTCATACTGGACGAACAACTGTTTGGGCATGCATGCAAGAAAAGTTCATACAGAACAAAGAAAAGTGTCTGGCTGCCACTGTCAAGTAATGAGCACACGTATGCACAAGATATGAAGTAGTTGGAGTAGTCTATATGCATACTCTACTCTGTATTTACTCTACTACACACTGATGTCTGAGGTGGTTTTTTCTCGTCTACTTTTACTCAGGAACAGGGTTAATTGGCACCAACACAGCACACCAGGTAAATTTTTTTGTTGGTAACTTGATTTCGTGTCTATAAATGCATTAATACACACAATTTTTATCATCTTTCTAAAAATTGACTTTAGATAAATCCATGCACCCGAAAAGATTCGGCATTTTAAACCATACAATAAATACAAGAAAACTGTGTAACCAAAAAGAAAGGGAGAGCTAATAAATCTTTTTAAGTCAACTCAAACATTTAGAATGATGATCCAGATTACAGGTTAACCGCATCATCCATCCGTATTCCATACATTTGATGATGATGACGAGGATGATGAGCCATAATGGTGTTTGCAACAAATGAGATAGCGTCACTATAAGTCTTTTATAACTCAAAAGCAACAGGTAGAAGTTGGTGTGCTTCTCGTTTTCGTTGTTCCCATCAGTCATGCCCACTTCATTTTCGTTTTCAGGTCTTCAAAAGAGTAAAAAAGCGCATCCAACTAGCAGACATCAGACAATACACATTTTCAATTCAATAAATCCATTTTCTCAGTTTCCCTTTTCCCTTCAAACTTTTGTGTTATAATTTTCGCCAGTTTGATCCTCTACTAAGCACACAAAATGTTCCCTCTTTACTCATCATCATCATGGCGCATTGTTCCACGCTGCTGGTTAACTTCATGAAAGAGTTGTTAGTTTAACCAACACTCTTTTGATATTAATAGCAATAATTTAATTTGCGATTTTAGAAGATATCACTCGCATTTTCCCCTTTTTTCTCTGTTCTATACCGCTACATCCAGCATCCTAATTTTACGTTTGCCTGGTCCATGAAAAAAAATCAAATTGATTTTAATACAGTTTTATTAGTTAGAACATCACACGTTATCGTGTTGAGCGTGAATAAACATTGAAAAGGCTTAAAAATTGCTATTTACCTGGCACATGTATCTAATCTGAATAGTACATGTTGCATGTAATAGTGTATTCATATTATTGTATATTATTATTATATATGGTCATGAAGAAGCAGGTTTTTACGATTTTTTCCATAAACAATTACATGAAACCGGTAAGCACGCTTGTAACAAATCGAGATGATGAAGAAGATGCATCCATCTCTCATTTATTTTAGAATAATAATCAGTACATACTCCCCCTCTCACGACGACTACTCTACACACACACATTTATTTCAACTAATGCATAGAATGTGTGAGTGCATGGAAAAGAGATGATGATGACCATGATGACTAAACAAAATCACAAAAACGTTTGTCTTGTCTGTCGCGTACTTCATATCATCTGCTCACCTTCCACTTTTTCTTTGTCAACTTATTTGCATTATCACCACCTTAGGCTATAAAAACCAAGCCAGCAAACAGGCAAATGCTATAATATGCATTTTGTGTACTTGGTCCATCGTAATAACAAGAGGGGCAAGTTGTTTAATCCATTACTTTTTTTCTACTATCTCTACCACCACCACCACCGTCATCACTACCTGTTTATCCTATAGTTGCTTTTTTTCTCTTTGTTAGTGTGACTATTGTTATTACTCAGTTTTAAACAAGTTAACATTATATAGTCTCTGTTTTATATATAATGTACATATTCGTGTGTGTGTATCCACCACGCATATTAATCATAATGTATGCACATCAACCAGCAGCAACAGCAGAGCAACCATGCTTTTTTCTCTTATTTTCTTTTTACTTTTTTTCTCTCTCTCGTTACCACCATCACCTTATAGTCATGTTTGTTACCTTAACCTTACATTACGTTTTTACTCCTACTACAATGAAATCATGCGTGATGATGATGAACATCATCATCATCGTATTGTTAATGCATTGTTAATCCCGTCTCCTCAAGTTCTCCCACTGTTGCGCTGGTGGTGTACAATGCACTTTTCTATGTTGCAGTGCAGCCAAAATATATATTCTTTACCTGCTCTCCTATTAACAAACCCAGGCATATATGACGTAGCAGTAGTACCATTTTGCTTGTATAGTTTAATAATGCACTTTTTCTTATCAAGCAAGAAGCTTTTAGAAGAGCATGGCATATGGTTTCCCATGAAGATATTTTATACCATCATTGTCATCGTGTACAACTACAACCGTTCTTTCCACCCGTTTACTATACTCGCTTAAATGGTTGCACCTGCGATTTCCACTTTTTCAAACTTGAACAAAAACAGCAGATTTCATTATTCCTTTATATAGAAAAATAATAACACATAAAAGCCATGTAAATAAATACAGTATTATTAACTTTTTGTTGAGAAGGTATAGGTAGGGTTTTTTGGGATGGATGTTTAATGTCATGTATAGCCGTGTAGATTATATAACATGGAAGTGAAAAGAACAGACATCCAGTTTTATATTGTTGTGCTGTTAATATTTTTTTCCGTTTGCTTGACATCACGATTTTAATGCTACTTGCATTCTGTCCTATTCTATTCAGGAGTTTTCATCCACACAAAAAAGCGGAGCTGATGGAGCAGGTGTATCATCATCGTCTAAAGATCACACCGTGCATCCAGGTTAAAGGGCAAGGGCACCCAACAAAAAACCGAAGCAAAAAACTCTCCACACAGAGAATATTATAGATGCGTAGAAGAAAAACGAAAGGTATAGGAAGTTGAAGATTTTCAGAGAGATTATATTATAGGTAGGATATATAATGAATACAGATTTAGAAACAGCATAATAAATAAACCCTACGTGTGTGTGTATCCTTTTGTTTTGTTAACTCACTCCTGCAATAATAAGCTATGAACTGAAACCAAAGTCGTAATGATTATTACTGGTTTCGTTAAAATCTACTTAGCTAATTCTGCGTTGTATTTATAAAACTTTGTATACTTTTCTTCTATGATCTTATATAAATCTGGAGAAAGGGATCAGGAAACTGTAAAAAAACTACTAGTAGTAGTTTGATAAAAGACCGTGATAATTTTGTGATGATTGGATCACCCCAAATGCAAGCATTAAAAGATATCTGAACTTTTTGGCTGAACTACTCTGAGGTAACCAAACTCATCTCATATTATAACCATGCTGCTTATCTTTCTCTAGAGATGATAATGATGAGCATGAAAGTATAATGTGGTCGTAGTCCTGGCCATGATCATCATCGCGTCGTCCTCTCAGAGAAGGATAAGTTTTGTTTCTACAAACATATAATACACCAGTAACCACAACGTCGTAGGTAAGCGAGTGAACTATCTTCATCAGTCGGTTACACCATCATGAGATCAAGACCGGCTTATAAAGATTAGGATGTATTTTTTTCTACTTCTTATAAACTCGTACATATCCCAAATCTGTCTTCTTTTTTCATCTCCACTTGACTTACCTGCTTCATCATCATCATGATCATCAACATCGTCATTGTACTATTTCAGAGTGTTAGTTACTTTTACAACCACCAACACTACTATTTACTACTCACGTTTTCCAATTTTCATCTGCTCCCCTCAACACAACTTTTCTTCAGCAAGTCTACTTACTACACATATACTACTACTCACTACTCATCTCTCTCTCTTTCTGATTTTTCTTTTGCTTTTGATTACGTCTTATGAGTAGTACTAGAGATTGTAGTAAGGTAAAATAGTAAAAAAAGGTTTCCCTCTTTTTTCTCCTCGATTTGTTCCTTGCCTACGAAAAAGTCCCAAACAAACATAACACCATTTTCTGTGCTAGATTCTGTTTAGAAAAGAACTTAAATTTACATCTATAATCAACACAGCGATGCATATAGGACGGTGCTGATGTGATGATCCCATACAGGGATGTAATAGTACAGGAGAATAAATCTTTTTTTTCCTCCCTCTCTCTCTCCTACTTGTGGCCGTTAAAAACAGCTTCTTTTTTCTCCATCTACAATATCGATGATGAGTAGTATATAAGAATTGGTGTGTAAAGTGTGTGAGGTTTTTGCTGTGTGATACGTCTTTAATATTGTGTTTTTCATGCATTATAAATATCCCAATTGTATTCTTTGCATCTTTCTTTCGAATGAGGTTGCCGAGTTCTCTCTCTCCTTCTCTCTGTGTACGTCTGTTGATGCTTCCCTTTTCCCCGTGCTTATGAAAAAAATATATTTTTATTTTTTCTGAAGACAAGAACAGACAGGAGATGTACACAAACACATGTGAATAGAATAAGGTGGCTGGATAGAAAAAGGAGTTTCATTGGAAGTGGTGGTGGTAGTAGTAGCAGGAGAAAAAAGTGGTTGCTTGTTGTTGTAAAAAGATAATTCTTTCAAAGCCTTCACTATTTACAACTACTTCTAAAATCTACAACCCAGCCACGAAGCTAAAATCAATGCATCACTTTTACTACCTCTACGTATGGTGCACATACGTTGGGATTATGTATGAAATACAATAGAATTGTTCAATTTTTTTGAAAAAGTGTATATAAATACATGATTTTTATGTTGGGTATACGCACATATATGTATATACACAATATATCTATCCACTGCAAGAAGTACCTTATACCTAATGCATATTATAAAAACGTTGCCTGAATAAAGAGAGTGTATAATACGTAGCATTGCAAAGTAGTTTGGTGCATCCATAATTAAAGGTTTATTCCTGTGTTTAAAAAGTATCTTGGATTTGAAATTTTCGTTTGGCACTTGGTGAGCAAACGCAAACGGAGCAAAAAAAAGCAATGAGGAGAGAACAACCCGCCACCACCTTTAACAACTTACAACCACCACCACATGTGGCATAAACGGGTAGTAAAAAGTGAACTGTCATACACACAGAGTTTAGCATATATGAAATAAACTTGTACAGTAGAGTAAACGAATAGAAGAAAAGAACCTTTCATGATGCCACATTATTATACACATGCACCATGACCAGTTTTTTGTCAATCTTGAAAATCTCATCTTTACTGCCACTACTGCACTACGACGATTTATATTTACATTTCGTATTACTCTTATTTCTCCTTTGCGTCCTCTTCTTTCGATCATCATAAGTTTGTAAGTAGGGATTTGTGTATTTTTTATTACCAATGCAGTAATAGTAAGGAGAAAGAAGAGCGCGTCTTTTACCACTATAACAGTAAGCATCTCTAAAAAAATACATCACTCAGTCAGGATATATTTTACCCTCCCGTCTTCACTTCACCCTTATCTTTATCTCTATCCCAATCCCGTACCCAATGATAATATGACCAACTTGTTCCAACTTCTATATCTTCCCTAATAAACATCATCTATCGAAAATCATAAAGGAAAAATATCAAGTGAGTGACGAAGTCGAGAAAGGACCTTTGAGGATTCCCACTTTATTATGAGCCAACAGAGGAGAAGAAGAAAGGAACCTCTTGTTCTCTATTGTTTAGTCTTGGTTGACAATGCGTTTATAATAATTTAGTATGCATTTTATATATGTATATGAGTTATAGATCTGCTTGTATACAAATCGTACCCTAAAACTTACAATCAGAAAACCACCTTTTATAATATAGTGTTTGGTTTAAAGCTGCAAAGTGCATGTGCGCAATCTGTTTAATTTTATTATGTGCACTGTGCATAAAACCCTTAAAGATGCCTACTGTTCCTCCCCTCTCCATTTTAATGTGTAGGAGAAAAAAACGTAAATACGTTTCATTTGATGTTGACACCACACCGCTAAATTTCTCATGCCACTGTTATGCTTATGTTAACTTAGTGAGGAGGGTGACATTGACATCAGTGACATTTACTAGAAGAGGGAACTCGGACACATGGAAGATATTAGGGAAGTAAACGAAAATTTCTAAGAAGAAACGAAAATGAAATGCTTGCTGATGTAAGATTTTCTTCTCTTTCAATATGCATTTTTATTCGGTTTGTATATAAAATTGAACAAAGAAAACTTTGACAAGAGAATAGGAGTAGAACAGGAATGATCTAATATTTACGATAGTTTTAAACGTAACATAATCAATGCCCAATAGCTTTTGGATATTACCAGAAAAATGCATAAGTCTATTTTTAATTTCAATGAAAAATTTACCGAATTGGTTAAATTGGAATCTAGTATTTAATAATAATGAATGAGTCAAGAGCTAATCACACGTAATTCATTATTGCCATTAAGTTATGATAGACGATTAGAATAAAATTCATTTAAGATATCGACGTATTAATTACATGTAACATTGCACAAACAGCATGAATCTTTTAAATCATCATCAAAAGCAGTTAAAATGCTGGCTAAGCATTCCAAAAAATTGTTTACAATAATATTATTAGGAGTGCTGACGTCAGAAAAGTTTATGAAATTGAGTAATAGTTCAAGTATGTTAGCTCCATGAAGTATTCTCTAAATGATAATTTAATTTTATACTGACTTGCTGAAACAAGAAAAGTGACATATGACAACATGCATACTTGACCGATGATATCAAATGAATCATATCGGCTGCAATGGTATCGGTATCGAAATTTTCAGTTGGTTAGTAGGAATGTCGTCGTAAATCAAAATATTATAAACAAACCAATTTAGTGAGTAGACTTTTATTTTTATTATAAAATGTTTGGTTCAATGATCTTATCAATTAATGTATCAATGAGTGGCGCAACAATATTTAAATTGACTAATGTCTGCTCTGCACAATTTCTGTAAACACAAAAATACATTGACAAACACTAAATTCAATTTAATATACACCTTGATGTATGACGTGTGCACTCTATTCCGAAACCGAAAATGCCACATTATTTAAATTAAATATTTAGGTAGACTGAAAGTAGTGTTAATAAAACTTAATAATATGTATTCTTAGTTCACATATATTGGTAGAATTTTCCTCGTTGTTTTGCACAAAAACCACTTTTAATTCCCATTCATTTTCAAGTCAGACGCACGTAGTGCTTCGTCTCGTGTAATACGCTGTCATCATTAGCATTAATGGAGCTGGAAATAGTTTTTTCCTTTATTTTCCTTGTTCCTCTTTACACGGTTGTTGTGTAATAACAATCACGTTCACTATGACCCGCTCCATATCATCAGACATGGCACTCGAAAAGACTAAATGATGAAGAAATTATTGAGATATAATATTCCCTTGAACAAACATTATTCGTATTATCGCACTATGTCTCGGCGAAAATATTAATATTGTTGATTAATAATAATATGATATGCGTTTTTACTATGAGTAAAAACCGTATTTTCCTGTAAAAGTTAAAATTCTATTACCATTGCATGTACATTTAGCAATTTACGACAAACTAATACCATAAATTTAAAAGCGTCAGTAATATTGTCTATAAAAATTCCGGAAAGTGAATTCATTTTGCTGAATGAATGGAACATGTGCAAATTATTACTGCATTTTATGATAACAACAATAACATTTCACTGTTCATTATCAGAGTTTGTATGAAGTTAATGCTCAAAGAATAAACAGATTTTTATAACTCTGCTAAAATGTCGAATGTATGGTATTATTGGCTAATAGTAAATAATCTTGAATGAAACGAGAGTCTCAGTCTTTGTTCTTCAAAAGGAAAAAATGTGACGCAATTAATCAACACGTTTTTATGTACTATCGCCGTCATTGGTCCTTTGCTGTAAAATAAATTAATCAAGAGTCAAAAGATGAATCTCACGAGGATTAAAAAGAATAAGAAAAATCAAATCAAGAGAGGTAGTCTCATTTAACCTCTATCATTGCGAGTGTGCCAATAATGTGGTAAACAAGATTGTCCATTTAGCGTGTATGCGAAACGGATGCAATTTAAATTATATTATAACCGACCATGACCTGACCTTGATTTTAATCTGCGAGACGTGTTCATCTGAGGTAAAACAACCTCCATTAGAAAATAATTTTCCCCGAAATGTTTTTTCGCATTTACATCATTCATAGCGAATTCATAGGAACGTCAACCTTGTATGGGGCTAAAACCCATTAAACCCTTTAAAGAAAAAGAAAACATCACAACGGCACCATCGCATCATCAACGTAGAGTTCTCTCTTTACCTACGCCCCGAACAAACAATTGTGTAAAAACATACAAATAAAAGTAATAATAAAAAGCATCCTTTCCTTTTTCGACAGGCCCCGTAACGGTTTTAATAATCTTTTTCAAATTTGAAACAAAATACATCTCTCATCATCATCATCATCCCAAATCAAATAAGAGTCTGTCAAGACTAAATTATCGACTACATCCTCTTTCTCTCTTATTCTCTCTGCAGACAAAACGCAATTTCTCCTCATTATGTACATCATCCAAGAACCAAAAAAGTTACAAAAAAAGTTCAGCTATATGTTTTTTTGTTTCTTCGGTTGTTCTTGTAGTTGTTTGTTGGTGATGGCAAGGTGGTGGTGACGGTGGCACTGTTTGTAGCTTCTGCTCGCTGGTGCAATCATTATTGTTGTTCTTTATTGCTTACTCCAAACAAAACTTTAATACAAATATAACGATGTGTGTACTTACTGTTTTTACTGACTGAGAGAAAAGCAGTAAAAGAGAATTTTTTTATCCCCGAGAAGAACAAAAAACCTTCAAATATACAGGTACACATATACACTTATCAACCAAGCAAATATATAAACTATACAAGAAAATGTTCTGAGCTTGTCTACCTTTTACCTGAGAAGAGTCAAGAGATAATCACGGCGGGACACGACATCATCATCTTTATTATCATCATTTTCATCCTTCTTTATCCTAATCATAATCGTTTTCGTACTCACTGACATGTATGCATATTGCATGGATATAATATACCTATACACCAGGATAGATTAGGTGAACAGCGTGTTCGTAATAATAATAGTAACATCAGCAGCAGATAAAGCACGTATATGCATCGATGCACTTTTTTACAGCAAAAAAACATGGTTGTTTGTTGGTGTATTGTACTCCATCATCGTAATTTTCCTCCCCTGCAACATCATATCATCAAGCTATTATAATATGAGCATATTATCAATACGTTTATATAAAGTTTTATGAAACAACATCAGTTATAGAAGTAGCAGCGAAATAAAGGGAGAGAAAAGAGGGAGAATCGATGTAATCACGGCATACGCTGCTGACGATGACGGCGACGCTGCCCTGATGCA
The DNA here is from genome assembly GCA_027743765.1 of Coecobrya sp. COE2. Lineage (NCBI taxonomy): Eukaryota > Metazoa > Arthropoda > Collembola > Entomobryomorpha > Entomobryidae > Coecobrya > Coecobrya sp. COE2. Next base: position 13,235 of record JAHZMV010000870.1, read on the forward strand.
GTTTAATGTATAGCTTATGGTGGTAATAGTGGTTTGTTGGCTTTTTGCTGGCTGGCAGGCAACGAGCAAGCAATCAAAATCACAATCACCATCTTCTAAAAGACCAGAAAAAAAGTTGATAAAACACGAGTAAATCCAGTAGCAATTGAAGTTGACTGGCTGCTTTGTGCCAGCGTATCAACATCACAACAATAAACTTGTGGTGCAGTGTCAAGCATTAATTTTTTCTGGTCGAGGAAAAATTGAGAAGAAAAGTTATATATTTTTTGTTTGCTTCCTTCCTTAATCTAGTGTAATTATTGCAAGATGACGAAGTTATAGGTAGGTAATGTGGGTATCTTGCAGACATGCATTAATTTATAACTAAAAGCCATTGTATTATAGATACCGATCGCAGTTCCATCCTTGCGGTTTTTGATTGTTAAAAATTGCTTCTAATAAGAATATTATGTCGTTTCTCTAAATTTGCTGTTATTCTTACGTTTGGGGTTTTCTAATGAACCTTGAATAAAAGCCATGTGCTAAGTTCAATAAACAGAAGCTAATTTGTCCCTTTGATTTTTAGAATTTAAAACGTCAAGATGTATGGATATAGGAGAATTAGGTATGCATTCATAAACTACGAAATATCTGTTAATAAAAGTATGTCCAACTCAACCCATGAGTGTAAGGGATGGAGGGATATCCAACACATCGTTTTAGTTAGATTACAGCATGTAGCCAACCATGTAACATCACTTATCGTTTTAATCTTACTACTCGTCCAATCGGTTTATTTTTGTACGATAAAGCTCACCTGAACGGAATGTCCACTCCACGCACATAAATAATACTGCATATCGGCCAAACAATATCTCATACTCATCATTATGGCAGAGTCATAATATCCTTCAAAATACAAACATTTTGCACAACATAATAATAAATGAGCATTCAAAAATGGTATGTGTTACAAGAAGTACTAAAATGAACATAAAACAAAGGTTTACTATCAGATAACAAACTGTTCCAGACTGTTGGTATTTAACTTTGCAGGAATAATCTCGATGAATCAAAATGCATGCTTTTAAAGAGATATGCATGGGAAAAATACATTTAATCCTATTGTGGTAGGCATTACTTTTACAATAACACATTACATTATACATGACTACATTTAAATATAAATATTATGGAATCAACCAAACGTTCCTGTCATTGAATTGTGAGGAACACTACCACACTCACTGTCTTTTTACATAAAAAAATCAGAGAGAGAGAAATTCAAAAAGGGTTAGATTTTTTTTAGGTAGATATGTATGTACAGAGTAGGTACGTTACTCTTTTTTGTACTTTGCATTTAAACCTTGTGTAGGTATGCATGTGAAAAAGTCAAGTCACATTAATTTGGTACTCGGCAGCTTTGAGATGAATGTGCAGAGACAACACTCAACACGGATGTATGGATATGATGTGTTCAATGTACTCTGAATTACTACTAGAACCTTGCACTTGTTCTTTTTATCGTTTTAAAGGCATATACATACATACTTATCCTCTACCTAGTCTGATATAGCAGAGGGTAGGGTGGTGAGTTAGCAAATAAAATGTAATGTGTTTTTGGTACTTATTACCGGGATGGCATATACTACTATAATATATGCGTATCAAGAGAGAATTACATTATGTATGAGAGAGTGTAATATGGATACTAGTTTCTTCTTTTATGCACATTTATGACGATGAGATGACGCGTTGCGGTTACAAACAACGGCAATAGTTTTTTCCCTGTTGAGTTGCTGCTGCAAGCTAAACCATGCTGCTGTTTTTTAGACAATTGACATGCAACCTATGGCCCCTAAATAACAAAAACTCAATCAAAAACTATTCTAACAAATCAACATCAATAGCAGGGCTAGCTTTGTATTTTATTAAAGTAACATTGCAGTGTCAGTGGCGCACATAAATGAAGATTCATTCCCGTTGCTTGTTTGCCACATTGTTACATTATATGCAGCTATGTATATATTAAATCTTATCTTTAAGCCATCGTTTTTGTGTGGTTATGTTTTCTACCCCTTTTTTCCCTCCTGCAACTCAATAAACAGAGATATTTACCAATGTACACTTTTGATCTGGAAATGACATGCGAACTCAAAAAGCGATGAGACAAAAGCGAAATAAATTGCATGAGTGGTAACAACGAGAAGCTTCCTAATTACAATCAAACCGTACTGCATTGAAATTATAGCAAAAAAGTATACATAAAGTCATGCAGATACATCATCGGGCAAAAATAAATGAGTAGACAAGTTAAAAACAACTTTACGTTTCAATGTTATGTGGCTTCCTTTCCAACGCAGATTGCTTTGATGTATGTAAAAAGTCCGCAATGCATTTACATACGCGCTCATGAAAGCGACAACGATAACGCATGCCATTTTTTACCTATTGACAAAAAATATAATATGTATTAAGCTATAAGTTAGAAGACTGCTTGCAATGGACAATTATTTTTGTCCATTCCGTTCCGTACACGTTTACTTCTGTCTTATGTATTGAAAATATTGAATTGAGAGGTTGGAGAGGTTGTCTTGTCTCTGTAAGAAATACAGGCTAGTGTCAAGCTAAATTATGTCTGTGTTGTCGATCGTATTGTTTACACATAATTTCATTATTGTACTTGAACGTTTAGCTGAACATTCAAAGAAGTCAAAAGTCAAACTCAGCTCCGATCAATAACCTTTTATTTTTGTCTGGAGGAAGCAACCTATTTGGTATGAACTTGCCCGCAGCTGCGTTTTTATTACCCTATTCATCCATTTTACTCCAGAAGCAACGTAGTAAACAGCTCATGGTTTTTTTATAAATCAAAACGTTATATGAAATTAGACATCTACAAATAATGCTAAGTTATTGCTGAACATTCAAATAAATTAAAAATATATAAGCCTGTTGTATTACCGGTGCGAGTATAAAACATGTTGCTGAATTTGGCGAGTGCGAACGTAATAAAAAAGCGTTATCACTGCTAAAATATAAGAACTACTGTATCAAATTACAAATGAGGTGATGATAAACTAATAATCACTTTTCTTTGTATTATGCAACGATGATATAATAGGCATTAATAGTTTGCGAGAGAGCGTTGACAGACAGAAAAACATTCCACATTTATCTTTTGAAATACTTTTAGGAAAGCATCCATTTATTTAAACTAAAACAGTAGAAAAGTTACAATAAGGAGCATTGTTTTTTTTCTTGAGGATATGTATGTATGTACAGATGTGTATGCGTGGTTGATCAGGTACTTTTAGTTCTTACAAAGCAATAAATCCAATTTCGTCACAATCATCATTACCAATCATCCTTAAATCATCATCGTCATTCAATAAATCATTTATAAACCCAAAATTGAATGGAATGGAGATTTTATTCTTAAGAAGATTATGGACGATTTACATAGGAGAGCAGGCAACACACATTGTATGTAATATTTAAATTATGTATGCCAACAACGCATATGAAGCAAGCCAATTACTTTGGTCTGGTTTCTCTTCTGCTTCTGTATGTGCAATACATAAAATACATATAGTTAAATGATATTTCTCCGAAATTAATCCTGTAATCATAAATGTGTAAATGCAAAGCATAGAGTGAATCATTATTGTGCTCCAGCAATTAAAGTGTACTATAATTAGTACATTGTAGAAAGTGGAGTGTGCAAGAAGCATCAATCAAGGTAGGTATGTATGAATATCATGTAGTAAGAACAGAAGCTTGCTGGAAGATTTCCATTATATTAGCATTATGTAATAATTTGTTTGCATTAAAGGAAAATTATCTGCACCGTACAAAAGTCAAACATTGCTTATGGCTTGTTTGGCTACTATCAAATCATCCCCTAGCCAGTCAGTCAAACTCTCTGACGCAACAAACATTTACACTCATATAAACTTCCTAAATAAGAAAACGCCCGCTATACAGTACAAATCGGCGTAAGTACAAAAAAGTACTTCATGTTGATAGTAACATTGTTTTCAATTTTGTACTTTTAACAAAATAAAGTAAAGCAATCCAAGCTTGCATTACAATGTAAAGTAATCTCTGAACACGCATACAAAAATACGTTACGCGCATATCAACAGATCAGCCCATTGACTTTCCACAAACATTTTCCAATGCCATGCCACCACTACCACCATCCCACCGCCGACACCACCACCACCACTTCTTTCATTTTAAAATACATAGAACTCATTGTATTACGGAGACAACAGCATCACCGAAAGGCATCACAAAAAGAGTATAGTTCAGCGTTCACGACAATAAGGTGATGGGCATACATTATTTTACGAATGTATGTATGTACCTATTTATATAAAGTACATATATGCGTAGTTTAAAAAAATTGTGGATTATGTGAAAGAAGAAGAGGAGTCAGCCAAAAGTGAGAACAAACTCACAAATCGTATTGAGAACAGAGGACCGAGATTGTACAACCAAAAAGGAACAATGTGTACCACGGAATACGGAGATTTTGGATATCCCCAAACGAAAACAGCATCAAACTTTTTCTATACATGTATGTATGTATGAGCATAGGTACATGAAACGTATGTATGTAGGATAATAATATACTAAATTGTAATATAATATACAATATATGCATGTGCGTATACCTTATTAAAAATTGTTTCCAAGCAAAGGGAGATCCTATCCTGCATCCATCCATACCGTCAGATTCTCGTAGTCATCGTGCTTCATCATATCATCAAGATCGTTTTTCTCTGATGCTGCTGAAACTGAGCCAGTATCATCAGTCAGGCAGGCAGGGCAGAAAAGCAACAGGCACAAGGCATAATATAATTCTCCATCATATCATCGGACACAAGTGCAAGTGGAAGGAAGCAGTCATACAACTACTTTACTAGCTTTTTTTCTCTGTATGCATGGATGTATGTATGTATGTATTGAAGCAACAGGGTTGAATTGCATTATATATTATTATTATCTCATCATTCTTCTATGATGATGATTGCATGTATGCACACAAAGTAGTTTGTTGTAGTTTGTGGTACCGAACCGAGCACAATACTACAACATACATACATACATGCATGCCGAGGAACGGGGCAAAAATATAGTAAAAAAGAACTTGAACTTAGGCTGCTGTTACGTTCTCATACGTACGCGTTGTAGGTTATTACTTTTCATGTGTGATTTTTTTCCTCTTACTCCTGTATACTCTCTTTCTGGCTCTGGTTTGGCTGCTCCTGCCGATGTTTTTCTATATCTCTCTTCTCGCAACTCACACTGGTGAAGATATATTTAAGTAGACAAGTCAACGTGAAACAGATTCAAGTTTGTTGGGAGCAAGCGAGCAGTTCTGATTGAAGTGGAGAAGAAGAGAGGATTCGAAAAGTAAAAAGGAGGTTCGGTTGTTACGTTGTTGGTTTCTTGCTCTTCTTATTTTTTCTCTTTTGGCCCAAGCTAATCAAGTCGGCTTAATATATACATACACACACACAAGCACACACGGCGCACTTGTCTTCTGTTTTTGTGCAGCAGCAGTAGTAAAAATGGTTGTAGTAGTAGCGCGTACGAGATGACGAGGACGATATTATGTGTGTACTCTAGTTTGTTGCAATAATAACTTGTGTGGTTGTAAAAGGAAAGACTCAAAAGATTATCGACTGACTCTTTTCTGTAGGCATAATAACTAACTGACTTGTGCCAAGCCAATAATAATAATGATCATAATAGCAATAATCATAATACACATTACTTAAGAAGACACACTACTACCACTGCCGCATTACTTTTCTACCACTACCACAACTTTCATCATCAGCATAACATCGTTACACTCTCCTGTGTGCAACTCTACTATTTACAATCATCATCGTATAAACTTTTAATACCAACACAAGAAGATCAACAGATTTGAGGAGAGAAATAGAAAGAAAAAAAACGTGGTGTTTGCGAGAAAAAGTTCCAAGGAGGAGGTCGCATCACATATCGGTGTCATCGTCGTCGTGAAGAAAATTTGTACAAACCAAAAAGAAGAAAAAAAATCAACTCCAGAGATCTGAAATATACATACAGTTGTAATTCATATTACAACATTCTTATCAACATCATTACACATTTTAAGCAAAAAGCCTTCCTTTTCTTCTGCATCAACACCGTAATCATCATCATCATCGTTATATCTTCATCGACGGACCAACGACGACACAAGAGTAAAGTACATATTACTACCTACTTTACTACTAAAAACTAATACCGCACCGCTTCTGCTGCCGCGTTATCAGCAGCTCCTACATGTGATGTTATTAATATGCATGTACAACAACATTCATCACGTCCTATGAAAGAAATCTCTTTGGCGTAGCATACATATTTTTGAACTTACACACGTTTCCTTTGCTCTCCTGCGTTATTTATTGGAACACAACTACTTTTTCTGGCTGAGGATGATAAGCATTCCCAAAGAGTTGTAACGAAGAAAGAAACACACCGAGGAGCTTGTTGTAGGTTGACTGGTTGGTACTACTACAACAACTACTACTACTACCACTAGTACTACTACTTTGTATTTTGATTTATAATACGACACACTCGGCTACAAACAAACCTCAACAGCAATCATCCTCATCATTATCCAAATATCCCATCAGCACCTCTTCCCGACGATAATATGATGGAAATGAAGAGAAAGCAATAAATTGGGTTCTACCGTCGGGTGCAATGGAAGGCAATCATTTTTTATAGTACGTACACTATGGGTGAATAGAACGTTACCGTGAGGAGAAGAGGAATAAGGGTTTTGTGATTTTATAGTTTAAAAAAATAGCATTTAGTAAAAGAAAACTCCAGCAGCAGAAGGGGAACTTCAGTATAAACTCAACTGGTGGCTCAATTAAACTTGATCGCGATAATTAAATGATACCGACAGACAACGGCAGAACAAATGTAAGTAAAAATCATACACTTTTGTTTTTAATCTCATTCTTACCTTTTGTATCGGTAAAATACATACATTTCTCATCATTATCGTATTGGTGGAAGAGCTTATTATGTTCTATATATAATGCATAAGAGAATTACATAGACACAGAGCGCAATAGGTAGTTAATGATAATATCATCATTACTGAAAGTGAACTTGACATGTTACATAATTAAAAGCCCATGTTATGTTTGTTCATGCAATTCTTTTTTCGCCAACTGTAAAGAGTACCAAACAAAGGAAGAAAGTAAAGTATGCTTGATAATCCCACTGTTGAGTTGTATGGTGGTATCAAGTGGTTTAAATTATAGGAGGAAAAGGAAAAAATATACATACATCACTTTTTATTATTGTTATTATTACCACTGCGATTGTGATGATAGCCACGCGTCCCTTTTAATACCATTTAAAAAAGCGAGAAGGAAAGGAAAGCATAATAATAAGCAATGAGTATATTATGTATGTAATATGTAGCTATGTATAAAGAAGTCTATACATTTACTACCATTATTGTATTTTTTTCTTCGAAGAAAAAAAAACACGATAACAATATAGTACATCCTACACACTACATAAATCCGGTTAAGATTATCTCTAATTGTAATCTCGACAACAAAAGTATGAACTAAACTGTGAAAAGAGTATAAAAGTAAGTGTAATGTAAAAATTACTTAATAGTTGCGATTTTCTCTCTCTCTCTCT
>JAHZMV010000870.1:21063-64711 GCA_027743765.1 Coecobrya sp. COE2
ACAGCAGCAAAAGCCATAATAATAATTTTTGCTGAGACTTCCTTCGGTTAATAAATAAATAAAAGCGGGCGGGAGATAGCTCATAAAAACAGAAAAGAAATTTATAATCACAATCACACACACAAAAAGTTAAAATATTAATGTGAAATGAGATTATATACTTAATAATGTTATATGAAGGAAAGATTTTCTAGACGAAAAAATTAGTTTGATAATCATTACACCACATTATTATCATAATAATCAAATCGTCCATTTTTCATCCATAAAAAATTCACATAAAAAAGCAGTCAGATTCTCGGAATCGGATCAGGAAACCCCAACAAGAATACCTATCCCAATAAAAAATGGAGAAAACTATAGTGTAGGTACGTTCACATAAATATTTTTTTGCTGAAGTGATATATGTACCGACTTTTTTTAAAGCCGAAAAGCTTCCATTTTCTAATAAGGTATTATAATACACGCATATATAATATTTTAGTTTAAAGAGCAGCGTACACATAGTTCACACATTCTTTTTATCAGTTTTTTAAACGAAATATTTTAGTAAGTGGTACTAGCACTCCTACTACTTCTCTCTATCATCTCTCGACTATTTCAAACAGTTGGTAATGCTTGTACCATTTCCTTCGTCTTAATTCTAATTCTAATAATAAGAGTAGTGGATACCTTAGTAAAGCGTACAACGTTAGCTTCTAGTGTGATATCTATTTATCTGAAATGTTCATATTAGCAGAACCACACCACACACATACGAAAAGTACATGATATAATACGCTATTTTCTAAAAGAGTGATTCATCAAATTTACCATCAAGTTTCCCCTTTTTTCATAATACTTGGACCAAATATATGTATCATAGATGACTACTCACACACTACTACTACCGCTACTACCACATAGCTAAAGGAGCAGCAACAAATTTTTTTGCAGAATATTTGTTGTTCCGTGTCTTGTAAGTCGATGATGAGTATGATAATAGTAATAGCTGTGTAGTAATAATGATAGTAATGATGATGAAGATGATACATATATAAAAAAAATTTAGGTGTGCTAAATGTAGTATAAAATATATTTAGTTTTATTTTGGAGGTTACTCTTTTTTGATGACGTATAATAAATTATGTATTTTACCATGTTACTAAATATATGTACCTTGCTCCCTTCTTTTTTTGTTCGCTCCATATGCATATTTAACAATATCGTGATGATGATAATGGAGACTAAAGGTGGCAGCTGAAGAAAAGCACCAAAAACTATGATTATCATGTTAAACCTCTCATGTTTAAATAGTGACTCCTGCTTGCAACTTTATATTAGTCAGGTTTTGAATCTCGGTTTGGAACGACTTGGGTAAATAAAAGAATCTCATACAAATTTTCACATGTGTGATCTTGAGTACAGATCTTGTGAAAGTGCATGTGTAGGTATACTAAAATAAAGACAAAGGATCTTACGTAAAGAGAAAGAAGGGAAAAGAGATAAGAAATCCTTGTTATATTTTCTTGCTTCAGAAAACTCTGTTAATAAAAAGAAAGGATATCTGTGGTGGCTTATCTTAATTTGGACTTACCGCTTACGCAGAACTGATAAGTTAAAAGAAAGGAAAAAAGTGATGATTTAAGCTGTATTGATATTGATAAGATTGTAACAAGAGTAATTTGTGTTTTAATAGTTTAAGTAAAGCTGTTATATATTGACTTTGTGCATCATTATAAAGATAGCTATATTGGTTGCTATCAAATTAGTCTGCACCCTTTCTGCTGTTGATGATCTTCATTAAATGTAAGATTATATCAAAGAAGCTTGTACATGAGCTGGATTGATTGCATTTATTACTATTGTTATTATTAGTTTTTGCTCTTGTTATGTCTTATACATATTGTTTAATCCGGTACAAATATATCGCTAATTGTGAGATAAAAAGCTAATCAGACGATACTGGTGTGTTATAAACATAAACTGTACGCTAAGCATTAAAAATTAGTAAAACCATTAATTTTATTGTGACCGTACATTGTATGGTCGTTGTACTTTATGTGTAAGTAAGGCAGGACAATAATCACTCATCACCATCTCCCAATAAGTGCATGATTATACCACACCGCAGCAATAAAAATCTATGAAAAACGGTAGAAGAGGATGAATCATCATCTCGTCACCGTCACTGAATTCAGTTGGTTGTTCTGAGGAGTGACCCATTCAGAGCGAGAAACTACCTTTTTGTATTAAGCCAGCCATATACCATTTATCTCATTCTACTTCCGTTAGTGATCTCTGCAACCACTTCTATACCATCTGAAACGTAAAGTAACGTGAAGAATGCCTTTTTCTAATTGTAATGTGGCAGTCTTCCTCCTAAGCAGTGCTATGAGTAGTTAATTATGATGATCAGTGCAATCGGGCGGCTTTCCTTTAAACATCACTGCAACTGCTGCACACAAAAAAAAGTTTCCTAGTAGGTTTACTTACACATTCTACCGAGATATTAAGTAGAAGAGTAGTTTAGCGTACAATTGCGGTATTGAATGACTCATTATGGCAAATTAATAGAAAATGCGCCCCAACAACCAAATATATACGCACAGCAATATTCACAACCTCATTCATCAATCAGCAAACAACCAACAACAGCGTTGGCGTCATCATATCACCCCATTTTCAAATTAAACGTCAGAAAAACAACTAATTTTTCTGCTGTTTCATGACTATTAAAACTGAATACACAGTCTATATGTGAGAACAACAACGTTGATTACGCAAACACAATAACTTTTTTTTCTGTGCTTGTTTGTGACAAAAAATCAGCATATTGTAAAAAAAATGGATAGAAGCGATATTTAAATTATAATTGGACTAACCAACCGCATAATATTCCGGACTGTTTTTTGAGTCAACTGCAGTGTTGGACAACATCATTATTATTGCTCACGTGTCTATTTCAATTTGAAATTTTTTATATACTTAGAGAGTAGAGAGAGAGAAAGGTAAGAAAAGCTTTAAAATTTTATATCCATTTATATAAAGGCAGAATGACATTGTAATATTTAGCCTTATCTGTGAAACGAAATTACTTGAGTAGTAGGATGGTAGCAAGGTTCACGATTTACACTTATATGCATAATAATATTATATTTTGCATGTTTCACTTACCGAGGAAATCAATGACCGTATAGATGATTTCAAGGTCTTTTTATGGTGGAGAGAGAGGTACCGACACGATCAGGTCTAAATCTCTGTGATCACATCTACTACGACAGAGCTACTTGTCATTATGCTGATTTAGCAAATCTTGGTCCGAGTCAAGTTTTTTGCGTCGTATCTTCATTTCCTCAAATTTGAGTTGCAGAGATGCAAATATAGCTGTTTATTACAGCTATTTCAATCTAATACGACGATAATAGTACATCACCGATTCAAATTATTTAGTTATAGCTACCCACATTTAAAAACTGTCATGTGCCTGTGATATAAGAAAAACGAGTATTTCTATCTCTTGCAAGTAGCTTGATTAATGTTGTTAAATGAGTATTTATACCTATTATCATTAGAGTAGCAGCAAGTAAAAATCAGACAGTTTATCTTGAACAAAATATTATGGAATGAAGAAAAATCATGTTCATAAATCGTAACAAAGTTACAACTCTACATACAGTTGGGGAAAAAAGAACACATGATGAAAAAAATAGATGTTATCAATCAAATCGAATTGCATTTCCAGACTAGAAAAAAAGAGAAAAACAACTTGGAATTTTATTGTTTGTTAGTTATTATGACTTTATTGTAGAGGCAATAATAGGTTTGTGTACGTACGCATTAAATGTACATCACATCAGCGTCATGGGAGAAGTTTCAAAAAGGGTAATTTAATTTGTATGGTGTTGGTGCACACATTGTGGATTTTATTTAGCTGATGGTTAACGCGAATAGCAATATACATTATTATGACGATTACTTATTATGTACCTAATAACCCAATACATTTAGGTATATACATACGCCAAAGAAAAAGCCTATGAAAATATAAGTAAATTTTAATGGTTTCATTATCTTTCTTTACATTTTGCTTGGTTCAGACTAGACAAAGTGAAACTGCGCATATTATGGGCACGCTCGTAGTAATATGAATGGTTAATGGTTTCTCCTGCTGGAGGAGAGAGAGAAAAAAATGATAAAAAGTATAGTCAATAGTTTCTGTTGACTGACAGCTGCTGCTGCAAGCAATTTAAGATATGTATTGATTATTCTAGCCATCTCAATGAAAATAAACAAATTCGTTAATGGGTTATACTTTCGAAGGACACTTTCTTAACGTTTGTCTGATAGGACAAGACATCCTTTTATCAGAAAACAAAATGAAACACGAAATGAGACAGCAACGGAAGTTTTTCAAGTGAGTCGATCATTTTGCATCCATTACCGTTTGCAATAAAAAGCAAAAAGTAATTAAATCCACGAGCCATGGAATTTTCAGTTTTCATATTTAATAGTATCGTGGTATAATTTATTCAATAATATAAAACGTATTATGATTCCATGTGCAAATTACTGTCAATACTTTCACCGCAGCCTCTGTACAATAATCAATACATCCATTCTTTGGACGTGTGTAGCTGTGCTGCAATTGACATGCATCGACCAAGACGTCTTACGAGCAACTGATTACTTACATGAAAAGAATCATGCTTATCATTGCCACCAGAGCAAAGACGCGGTGAGTAAAAAAGTTATACGCAGAAAGCCAGATATGCAGATAGTGAGAGAAGAAAAAGAGAGAGATTAAAATTCATAAGAAGTCACCAGTAGCAGTTTTTCAGTGTCTGATGAGACTAGTAGGTACCAAATCACACCACTAGAAGGAGAAGCTGTATTCAACAACTTTATTGAATCTTGACTGAAAAGAGTTAATCTTAACGAGAAAAGTGAATATCATATTATATGAGCAGAGAGTGCACATCTATAACACAATATAACGTAGGTATATAACATTTATGTAAATGTACTTACCAGACCACTCTATACACACTATTTACCATGTGTGATGTCTACAAAAAATGCAGTCAAATAGATATCCTTTTAGTTGTGCTTTCTTCAACATTTTATCCTTATTTTTCCCAAAGCGTTACGTAATGCCGACGTATTGAATTAAACCGATAAGATTTATTCTCGAGTAGAGCGATGATGAGCATGCTCGGTATTTACATTCAACGCAAAACTATGTAAACTCATACTCGTACTTGGTTTCATGAAAGAAACAAAGAACATTATGAAGTCGTTGTCCGCTTTGCATAGTAGGAATAAACCAGTCAAATAAAATGTTATAGTGTGTATTTTAAAGACGATAATGTTATGGCAAACGGTCGGTCAGTCGTCAGTCAGTGGATCGGCGTATACAGTCTTTTTCATACAAAATAATACACATTGCTTGATTGACTAAAACTGACACTAATACGTCTGGTGTTGTTTTGTCTGCCTGCGCTCTGTGTATTTAAGCCTGCATTCATAGCCTGATTATTAGTGTTTTAAAAAACTCCTTAATTTTTTATACACCATTACACTTGTATGCAATGTGACACAAACGTGATCGTATGCAAGTTTGTAGCGAGAAAACATGTTATTCATTCATTACACGATGCTACATGATTGAATATTTTTCCTATATGATCCTGTTGTAATTATGTTTGGGGCAGTTGGGTACAAACTGTATTTATATCACAATTTTTATGACATTTTTGGTAAAACAAATATTTTATTATACTGTGATTGAATATTACACTGTTTGTATATGTTTGCACAAGTTCTTCCACCTCTACACGGTTAAAAAGTAAATATAAATATCAGGAATTTCTGTGTAATGTCTGTCTAGTTGCTTTATGTAATGGTTTTATGCGTTTCCGTCCTATAATAGTCCTGTGGACTGAAACAAGTTTTTGTTTAAGGAAGTTAACGTTTTTTACATGTTAAAATATTGACACGTAACATTATGCATCATCAATATAACATGTGTATATAAAGAGATTAGGATTTTTGTCCATAAACCAGCAAAATACCTACTCTGGTATAACTTATGCATAGCTGACTTTTATATGGTAGCATTTAAGTTTCAAGTAAGTAGGGTATTTGAGGGCAGCATGTCATCATTATAAAACAAGTCAAAGAAAAAACTCTTATCATTATCACCCAAACCAGAAGAAAGACTTTCCTTTTGGATGGATCACATTATGTTTATCATCACAAGTTATTAGGAACTTTTATAAGCGAACCCATTGCATGAATATACACCAATAGAGACATATATTGTTGCATACAAGAAAGAAGAATGGACAACTGTTAGCAGACATATCTGACATAGAAAACATTATTTATCAGAGAAAAAATGATTTGTTAATACTTTTTTTATACTTTAAATTATTACAGCAAAGTAAAAAAGACGTCTGCTGGACTGAATCCATCTTTTGTACATGTCTGAGCTTGGTCGTCGACGGTGTGGAGCGCCTGCTGCTTAACCATATACCGCAAAAATTATTGGCGATAGCTCAGTATCCTCTCAGCAGAGCATCGTCGTCATAATCAACTCTGTTGATAAAGATAAAAAATCTTTATAACAGTTCAATAAATTAAAACAACTGACTGTACATAAATATGGACTGGGAAGGGTCATCACCACCACCGCCACCACAAACCCTATCTTCCCCACAATCATTGCAGCGAGCATCTCCTCAGAGATCGCCCTCGTTGTTGTCCTCAACCACATCTTCCTTGGCAATGCTGCCACCCCCACCAACAACAACATCAGTAGTGGTAGGTGTAGGAGCCACAAGTAGAGCAAGAGTATCATCGCCACCGTCCTTATCTCCACCAACTTCTCAACATTCACAATCTCAACAGTCTTCCTCAAGTATCAAGACTCCTATATCCTCTCAAACTGATGCTAATACTTCCTCGAAAGCCTCTGCTGCTGCAATAATATCAACATTGTCATCCCCAATTGAACTAACTGGACCAAGATCAAAGCACCAACCACCACTGGGCTCCTCGACAAGCCCAGCACGAAGTTCGTCTGCGCTGTCTCCTCATTCGTATTCACTGTTGTCTGGTCCCAAGAACTCATCTCTTTCCCCATCAACAACTTCATCATCATCGTCACCAACAACAGTAACAGAAGCAGCAGCAGCAGCTAGTTTAAATAGTTGGAAGTCATCATCATCTTCAGTTGCCGGACGACTTCAACTTGACCATCATCATCATCTTCAACAACAGTTTCATTCACAAACCTACCGGAATCCTCCTACTAGCAATTCTACTACTACAACTTCTACAACCATTATTACGAATGCAACAGATGAAAGCAACTCTTGCGGTGCTGTAGATTTGGTAGCTTCAAATAAGACTACTACTACGAGGATTCAAGATCAACCTGAAGAACTAGTGGTAACACCATCTTCATCATTATTATCCTCAACAAGTGGAGGGCAGCAGAAGCACAACCTGGGAGTGCCATCATCATCATCACCATTCGTATCAACTTTTCCTTCTTCTTCTTCATCATCATCTACATCAGCATCAATATCATCCTCGTCGACATTATTATTACGTCGAACAAGTAGACATGAAGAAGTAGTAGGATTAAAGGAGGAAGCAGAAGATAACCAGCAGCATCCTACAGATCTCTCTAACCCCAAGACTAATACGACGACGACAAGTCAACAGCATCAGAAGAATAGCAGAAATTATCATCATCAACAAGAAGAGTGTGGTGGAGGTGGTGGTGGTGAGGAGCACCATCAGCAAAAGCAAAGTTCTCCTTCTTCTCATCATCATCAAGTGCCGTCTCATAAAAGAGTTAAGCCAATACCTCCGCCGTTGGATCTCAGCATTGGAGCCGCAAACTTGAGCTTACATCACCATCACCAACATTCTCAGCATAATATCATCAGTGGTGGCAGTAGTAGCAGCAGCAGCACAAGCAACAGTAGTTGTGGTGGTAGCACTAACCACAACCATTCATATTCAATTCAAAATAACAACGCTGCTAACAACGCAAACCATCATCAGTCAACTCAACAAATCCATAATCCACAACAACAACCCACATCGCCGATCTATCTCGGATCACCAAAGTTTGCTGACAACAAGAGTCTTCCGATTCGTAAAAGGTAAGAAAAAAAACATGAACAAAGAAACACACACAAAAATATTATGCTTTTTTCTGAAAGTGCGTGCATAAATATATAGATTTTTCATACATTTATTTTCTCTCCTGCATCTTCACACCAAAGCATCATGATCATCCTTGGTTTACATATGAACCAAATATAGCTATTAGCTATCCATTAAATTTTCTTTCCAAAGAATTTCTTATCATTTTCTTCCTGTTATGGAATGAGATTGTTTTGTGGAATGTGTAAAAAGTAAAGTGGTGCAATGTGTGTGATTTTTTGGTGTTCAGAGAGCTATTACATGTCGTAATGAAATCCAGCTCCTCTAATTATTGTTAAATTACCACACACCAGTACTTTAAAAGATGTTTTCGCCATTCAAAAAAGTAAAACCACAGTAATAGTGGCAGAGATATACATAGCACCCTGAGCATATTGAAAGATATTGATAATTATATGTGCTTTCATTTATGAGTGTGGTATAGGTATACTTATTTATATGCTCTGCTTTAACTGGATATTCCCATACATACATACAAACGCACACGTAAATAAATTCATACATTCTTAATGAGTTGCGTGTGCGTCTTAGTTGGATTTTTGTTTATCTTCAAACAGAAAAAAAAGTAACAGCGAAAAGCTAATTTTCATTGCACATCATCACGTTCTCTTTTGCTTTTCCCCATGTTTTGTGGGTAGTTTTTTTATCTCTTACTCAATATATGCCTCTGATACGAGATCTCTTTTATTGCCACAATTTTCAACACGTTAGGTAACAAGCACCCAGCACACATACAAGAGCATCATCATCAAAACCCATCGATATGATGAAGAAACGAAAAAAAGGGAAAATGGATTATAGCTATCCGCATTCGTTATGTCCAACTTCCTGTGTTTTGCATTTAATTTATTTTGTAAAGAAAAAAAAATCCATCGCAAAAGGTAAAACTACCATCGTCACACTCTCAACCGCAAACTATATTATAGTCAGGTATAAACTTTACTGACTGTGTACTGTAATTTAAGCTATAAAAGCAGCTGCCACTGAGATTTTCGAGATAATCATGGATATGATGAGCATGTAATATTCTACAACCACCTATTTACCATAAAACCCCATCCTCTAGAAAAAGTACCTCTTGTTTTTTTGTACATTTGCGTTGTTGCCTTTGACCTTATCTAAATTAGTATTTTGACTCCTATTTCTTGACAACAATTTTTCACCTGTCCGCATGCATGCTTTCTTGACGAAGATAAGTTTATTTATAATAGTTTGCTTCATCATGATGTTGATGATGATGAGTTGTACAACATAGTTTTGATTTTTATGGAAGTAGCACTCTGAAAATAAATGGGAAAATTATTAACGCAAGTGTAGATTTGATTTGGGCAATAAAACAAATAAATTTATACTATCTCTCTTGTTGCTTCTTAGAAAAAAACGGAGAGAGATTATTAAAATGTTGTCGGTATTTACAACCGACCAAGCAGCGTCTCAACTCGAGCGCGAGAATATGAGGGAATATTAGGTACTTTTTTAGGTAGCAAAACCATCTAGTTAGTTACCACATCACATAATAATATCTCTCTAGTGAGATGATGAATATGGACATAATGAAATTGAGCTCAGATTTAGCTGAAAGATTAATACATGATGTGTGGAAGTCATCAAAAAATGAACAGTGTTACTCCACGTCATTCTTATGATAGTCGGTTTAATTGTGTATAAGTGATGGGGAATTTGGGTATTTATGTACATATATATATTTAATTTGCAGCGATAGGACTTTGAGATAATATTGTATTAATTACCGGGACCATAATATATACATGGTTTCAGTGTTATGTAAAAAGTAGATTACTTTCATATTCTACAACATGCCTATTCTTTATGCTCATAAAAAAGTTGTGCAATTTTATGACTTGTGAATCTTGATTAATTGAAGAATTTGACGGATGACTGTATATATTTGTTTATGATGATAAAAATACATGTATATATAGTTATGCGCAGTGTGCAAAGTGAGAATGTGATAGAGACAAAGGAAGTTTTTAATAATCTCTTGCTGTGCGTGCTGATCTCTTTCCTTTCTGCCCCCTCCCGCTCACTTCTTGTCGTTCTTGACTCATTAGTCATTATCCAACCATGCACACTGTAAATTTAGTTATTTGCTTTCCTCCTCTCTGTTATATATTACTTTTCCTATTGATAAGAACGCTAATAATGTCTTTAATATAAAAGGGCAAAAATGTACACAATGTGCAGGTGTTTGATCTACTTCCTGTATACCAGTTTTAAAATACGAATATCAAAATGTTGCACAAAAAAGTAGCATGATCATAGGGGCAGTTTACGCAAACAATTCAATTATTATTTTTTCTACATTAATCGTTTTTATGAAATTCGATGAACCGCGGTTCACCTTCATGATGTACCTGTGTGCAATCTGTCAATTATAGTTAGTAAAACTGTTTTTCCTGCAGCTGATGATATGACCGTAAAAACGTGGAGGAAGCAGCTGCTCCTTGAATTACGAAAGCAAAAAATTCCCTTCTTTGTCTTTTACAAATGAAACTATATTACTTCCCACTTTTTTCTGTTTTTCCCAGATTTTATCTAAAGATTCCAGTTAATTTTCTCCCACAACTCTAACCCCTTTGTGTCCTCTATATATTTTTTTCTCTTTTCTACTTTCTTGTCCAGATGTGTTGAAGCAAATCATTCTAAGAAACAGAAAAATTTAAAGGATTCAGTAAAGGAACGTGTGTGTATGTTGTGTGTGCACAAGCTTATCTTGTCGATGGGATTTATCAGAGTAACATACAGAGTATAAATTGCAATCATGATTGAAGATGCGTGCATTGCATTCTTGAGGTTGATTCATGAATGATAAAAATGTAAATGTTCTCATACAACAAGTACATTTGTCTAGTCTAGATAAAATCGCAAATCAAAAAATAATAATGAATTGTAGTAAACTTGTTACTACCACATACTTTTTTGCTGCTGCTGCCCAGAACTTTTAAAAGTAAAATGCACAATTATTTTTTCAAATGTCATCGGGAAAGGCTAAAAAGCAGTTTATTTTACACAGAAGGGATGATAATGCAATGCAAAAAGGGCACGCATATAAAAAGAGGATTATATTACAGGTGTCATAATATTTTGACTATTATTTTAAAGGTTACGTAGAGGTATGTACCTATTTATTATCTCCCTACCTTTTCATGTTCTTATTTCCCATTCACAATTACGTATATTGAAAGTATTGCATTTTTGCATCGACTAGGACGCGAGAGATATAAAAATCATATCAGGAGGAATCAAGTGTGGAATGTATGACTGTTCGTATGCAGTCGTGTGTATATGTGTGAGAGAGTCATTGATATATTAGGCTTTGGGAGAGAGAAGTGTAAAGAAATGCATGTCTTAAATTTTATGAATGTAACAGAAAAAAAGAGCTCTCTACACTTCCATTACAAGCTTTTATATACCTAATACCGGCTGAACTACTTGTTGCTTCTCTGATGATGATATTGATGGCGAATAGAGAAGTGAAGAAAACGCAGATATATATATTATATGGCTTTTTGTGATATAATATGGCCACATGTTATAGGTTATGATTGCTACATCCCAAACAATTCATATTTTTTACTACTTTATTTACCTGCTATTGTTTTAAGAAGAAATAAAATAGTGGAGTAGCGGATGATGATGGAAAGTGGGAAAACAGTAGCAAAGAGCAAAAGAAGAAGAACAGGCAGATCATCATCATTGATCCCATCCTTTATCAACGACTTTTTTTTAGTATTAGTTGTTGTTGGTGGAGGTGGTTGCTGTTGTGTGAGAGACGTTCATTGCATGTGTAATAATAATAAGATTACCTCCCTATATACCTACAGTTTTAAACACAATATTATTATGTACAATAAGAAACCCACCTAATCAAGTAAAAGCAAAAAGGAGCTCTTTGCACCTGTTTCTTTGTCCACCAACTACCACATCTTTATATATAAAAAAGTTTAGCAGTAGCAGTAAATACTTGCTACCCTTCTTCTTCTGTCCCTCTCGTCATCATCATTCGTAATCATCATCATCGGTAACAGAAGAGCAGCGGCAGTTGTTTTTTTTTTCTATGCTGGTTTCATCATCATCATTTTCTTTCCCAGCCTGATTTTTATAAAGTTTCATGTAAAGTGATTATTAAATGTAAATACGTACGGCTGTCTCTCAGTATAGAGGTTATCAAGCCGAATTTTGATATAAAAAAATGATATGCCAGTTTTAGTGGCATGATTTAATATTTCGTATATGAATAGGTACACAAGACACGCATCAGTCAAAAGGAGTCAAGTGACGAATGTAAAAAAGAGAATATATAATACTTTTAAAAGGGCTTCTTTATATAAAACAATAAGATAAATTTCAAATTATGCTGCTCTTCTGGTCAGCCTTTTGATGCTTTTATGATACGTTTGTATAATCTCTACTCACAAGACAAGATGGACTTATTGGCTTTGGTCGAGGAAGCGTAAGAATATATACATAATATTTGTATATAGTTATAAAAAAAAACTTTTGCCGTTTTTAAAGATCTTTTTACTAAATGTTTTTTTTTCACCGACTACTGGCTACTTGCTTACTTTCTTTAAGAAGCTGTTGTGTGAGAGCTGTTATCATCATTGTTATTATTATTATTGTGACTAACTGACTGATATCATGATGTTGGATGTTGATGATGACTGACTGGCTTTATAAGCTGGTCGGCTACTTAATAGCCAGAAGGCAGTATAGCAGAATGCATGCATAACGTGTAAAATGGCAACGAATAAAGAAAAAAATGAATCAAAAGTGTAAAAGGTTTTGTGTGATGATGATAAAACACACTTACCTACACATTTTTAAATAGTTGCTGCATGTTATAGGCATGCCCGTGCATTTTTTCTTATTGTTAAATTATTATCTCGACAATAGATCAGCCTGTTAGTTTGATTAGTCAGCCAACAGTAAACTAAAAGGCGTTTTTATTTTATTTTTTAATCAGAAAAAAATAAAAACTCGGTAGGGTCATCTCTTTTTATGTGTGTATTCTTGGTCTTCCTGTTACTAAAAGTACACCTTTTTAATTTATTTATGTACACATCTGAAAGTGCTTACAAATCGGTATTGCTTTTTTACGAGCAAAATCATTTGCCAGTTTTGCTCACTTTTTCTAAGAATTGAATATTCCCTGCAAGCTTATCATTATTTTTTGTAAATAGTACAAAACATATAATCAAAATATCATCATCATCATAATCCACACATATTATTATGATTATCTGTACATATGTAACATGCCAGCGCGTTTTTCTCTAGAAAAAAAGTGAGTGAGTGAATGATGTGAGTGCAGATTTTTGTGTTGCATCGGTGAACAAAAAATAATAGTTTTTTGGGTTTTACTGAATAGCCTGTCTCTCTGATCTGATTTGATGATTATTATGATGGTGATGATGGTGTTTCTTCCTTTGTTCTCGTCAGCTATATAAAAAAATGAGTTTTGAACTCGGTCTGAATTTAAATGCAAGAATAAACAACAGTTTGGCTCCAACCATTAAACTGCATTGCATGCAATGTGGATTATATATACGGATGTTGATGAAGGAAGAGAAAAACGAATGTAGTAAAATGTGTAAAATAGTGATATGTCTCCCGACAGAGGACTCACAAAATCTAAAAAAAGGAAAGATTTTTTGTTGATGTTGTAGTAGATGTGGGGAGAAAAAGATAGGTTTTTGATAAAAATACCAAAAAGATTGCTATTCATAATATGCATATATATTGTATTTATGTACTTTTATATAATATGAATTGCATGATGATGATAAAGCATCAACAAACAATAAGGCAACACGCACTCGTTTATTTCACCAAAAAATCTCTTTTTCTGTATGTGCATCCATTACACATCTACATATAGACAGAGAGACAGGTAGACTAGTGTTCAGATAAGTACCTGAAAATTCGTAGAATTCTATCATTGTTCCACCTTTCCTCCGTTTTTGCTGAGTTTTTTTTCAGAGTTTATTGCTGCATGGTCAAGCTGTCGCCGGTAGCATATCGCATCTTCCATTTTGAGCATGTATAAATCTTTCTCTCTGATTTTTCCTGCTATTATTATCAACTGCTATTTAAGTACCATGTGTGTGTGGATATGAATAGTAATAGTGGCGGTTAGCGCTGGTATACGTGAAACAAAAAAATAAGGCACACATGAGTTGTTTATAATATCTGCAATGAGTCGTCGTTTCAATTAAATGAATCCTCCTTCCCTTTGCAAAATGTACAGTTGAACTTCTCTATAACGAACACTCAAGGGAGGACACGAATTTGTTCGCTATAAAATCCATTCGTTATTCTTATAACGAACAAGTTCACTATAAAGAGACTTTTCAATTGTTTACATACCCCAGCTGTTAATGTTTATGCATTTCCTTGCAGCCTCAGCTGTTTAAATTACTAGAAATAATTTATTTGGGTAATTAGCCACATATTTTCATTCGTAACTGATGCTGTGGTATCAGCTAGTATAGTCTTAGCAAATATTTGTTGCTTGAACATGTTGTCAGATGGGAACGAACAAGGCGGAGTAAAGCTGTTCGTTATAACGATGTCTTTTAACATTATTATAATACCCCAGGAGGAACACAAATTGGTTCCGTACAGACTAGTTCGTTATAAACTGTTCGCTATACGCTGGTTTTCTTTAATGTATTTTAAATGGGACTGGCCGGGAAAATGTTTTTGGTTCGGTATAGTCATGAATTCGCTATTAGGGTGTTCGCTACAGAGAAGTTCGACTGTAATGTATGTACATTAGTGATATCAGTAAAACAAGCATATCAGCCGCATATAATGTACGTATATTCTTATAGTTGCACATTTTTAAGGGAATAAAGTTGAAATTCTTGTCGTAAATGTCATGATGACTCATCCATCCATTACACGCCACTTACCTTGTGAGTTTAACAAAAGCGGAAAATAATATATGGTTAAAACAATCATTAGTTTTTTTTATTACTTTTCATATTAGCCAGTGTAAAAGGATCTCTGTAGCAGATAGTTAGGTTATGGATGCCGCATGCTTAAAAGATTTAGCAGAGAATGAACCAAAAAATGAGAATGCCAGGAGGATGCAGCCAAGTGTGACAATTCTGGTGAAAAGTGCTTTTCACAAAAAAAGAGTAATTATTAAGGATTTTAATGAGATAACTGCTCCACAATTTGTATTGCCTACATTGTCGCGAGTGACGATGCTTGAAAAAAGTGCTTAAAGGGAAACAAGAAGTGATTTCATTTCATACATTATTATTCGGAACTTTACTCATCATTTTTTTATACTTTTCCCCTTTTTCAGTCACTGACTATTATGGCATTTTTGAATGGGTTTTCGATCCAATACCCTTTCCTTTTCTGTAGAATATGAGCACCATTTCATTAACGCTGTTTTCCCTTGTGTTTTCAAAGAAAAAAAACTTTTCACATATCTTTCCATTCTGCTGCTGTTGCAGAATTTTTGCCTATCCCTCCTCACCTCCACCACTTTGAGATTCTTGTGTGGAGATAAAGGTGTAAAATGTACAAAATAGGCTTGGCACGATAAAAAGCATTTTTTAACTTGCTTTTAAATTTCTTACATGAATGATACCATGAATTATAGGTTTTTATTGCATTGCTTCATTTGATATGTGTATGTGTACCTGTTTGAAACCTTATGCAAGCAAGAGGATACACATCTCTCTCGCTGACACGACTTACTGACTGTATGTCAGCAGCACTGCGCTACAATCCGATGATTAGAGTAATAGAAATAGTTAGTGTTTTTATTTGATGATGAGAGATATCTGAAAAAAGGAGTTTGATAATGACGATTGAAACTTGATTCTATTCTCTGTTACAAGAGAGTCCTACTGCGGAATGTACGCATTATGAGCATTTCATGCATTAGGGACGTTTATAATATTAGTAGCAGTAACAACTCTAGAGAGACAAGTGAGGATGGTTGATATTTGATTGCTCTGTACTTAAGTATGTAAATAGGTATAGGTATGTCATTTCCGGGAGGCTGCATGAAGACTACTCCTTTTGTACTGGTTACAGTGTGTAACAATAGCGGTTAGTGGATTTGTATTAAGGGTAATAGATATTCTTGAATCGTACACTGATGATACGTTGATAAGAAAAGGATGATAGTCCATGATAGTAAATCTAGTTAAAAAGAATGATCATCAACATCTTCTTCACATTATATTTTACTTTTCTTTCTCTTTTGTCGTCTGATTTGCATCTGATCAAGAAAGTAAAGTATATACCTAGTCATACAAAAAATGTTGAGATATTGAAAGAGAATGTATATCTGATAGATTTTTTCCTTTGTTGTCTTTTTGGCTGTATAGATATCAACAGTGGTCTCCACCAACCCAGATGAACGGACAAGAGCACGCAGAAGCAGCAGTTGTAGCAGCAGCCGCAACGTCGTCGGCAGCAGTAACACCGTCTTCATCAGGTTCTTGATTTTACTCCTATTCTTCATCAATGTTGCCCCTTTATTCTGATTCCCAGCACACTAGTAATGTGATGTTAGAAAATTTTAAAGACAGGTTTGGCAGGTGTAAGGAAATGCTGCTGTGTTGTGTGACCACGTCTGGGGACAACAACAACAACATCAATGGCACTAGTAATAATAATAAAATCAAACAGCAAGCAATCATTAATAATAACAGTATTAGCATAGATGCGAGAGATGATCTTTGGCAGAGCAAACTTTTTTTATAACCACAACTGTGCCATTCTGTTGTTGATTGTTGTCCTATAACAGCTATCTCGTTGCCCCAGAATTCGTAATCGTAGAGTATTCCCCAAAATAATTGTATCAATTCTTGACTTTCTTTCCAGGTCCTGGCTCGGCAGGAATATTCAGCAACAGAACGTGGGGCCTGTCAGACATGGTCCCACTTTCAGCCCCACCGATTACTTCCTCCAATCGAAATACTAATCATCACCATCTTGGTATCTCTTTGGCCAGTAGCAACAACACAAATACGAGTACCAACAATAATACTAGCACAAGTAGCATTCCAAATTCCATTGGGCTTCACACACCAACACCATTTTTCACTCCAAATGAGCCTTCACCCAAGTTCATGAACTCCCCTGTGTTCAGTTATTCAAACCCAGATACATCCTTGTACCAAGGGCCTTTCTCTCCTATCCGGGCATCATCTCTCTATCCACCACCAAGTAGTCCATTTACTAATCTCAGTTTAAATTCCCCACTGCCACCCCTACAAAATTCTGTCAGTTCAAATAGCAGCAGCATAAGCAGTAACAGCAGTACATCCAGTAGCAATAGCAGCAGCAATGGAGGAAATAGTGGAGGTGGAACTCCAGCTAGTGCAGGTGGTGGAGGAGGAGGAGGAATGGTGGGAAATCCGTGCTTTAACATGATCCCATCAACCCTATTAAGTCCAGCTCCCTCTCAAGCTTCAACAAATTCCTTAAGCTATGAAGACCTTCATGAGAAATCCCTCAGCCTCTTCTCACCTGCGTGGTCCATTTTTATGCCAGGAACAAAAGTTCGATTTGTTGGTGGCATGAATTCAATGGATTGGTATATGGCCGATTTCTTGGCACAGAGCGGTGACTCATTGCTTGGATTGAAAGGGGAGTATGCGCCGCATGGACTGGAATTGAGAAAGGTAGGTATTCAATTGAAAGCGATGGTGGTGGTTGGTGAACATTTAAAGCTTTTTTGAAACTAAATCACATAATCCATCCATGATGCATGCATCACGCAGGAGAACATTATGATTATAAGGTTTCTCACATCAGAAAGCATAATGCACACGAAACCCACAATTCCAAAAACTGTATTGTGTAATGTAAATAATATACAACCCCAATTTCTTTTCGAACATTTTACAACTTGCTCTTTCTTTCAACCCCTAAAGTTCTTTTATCTGGAAAAAATTTCTATTCATCGAGTGTCAGTAGAAGAATCCCTTTTTTCGTTTGAAAAAAAGATCAAATTACGTCGGGCAGTATACAGCCAATTTCAATGTGCGTCCATTCACACACAAACATGTTTGATGATGATAAAAAGCAACTTTTAAGAAATCCACTGACGTGTACGCATTAAGATTGCATTTAATAATATTTTATTTCATTGATCTTTCCATTCAAATAAAAAGCCGAAACGAATCCTTTAATGCAACTCCTTTCTTTTGTGTGTGAGGGAGGAAAAACGGTGGAGTGGAAGATGCGATATTTGATGTGATATAGAAATGAAGGTCACTATTGACGAGGTGGTATGGTGTGATGAAAATGAATTCCTGGCTTTCTGGGATTTGTTTCGTAATTTTGTTTACCTCGACATTTTGAGTAACTCAAGTGGAATGGAGTAGTAAAGTAATAACAATTCATTTCTTCATGTATACACTTTATATACACTTCTCCTATTAGTATTTTAGTATTACATTACAATTTTATTAATAATATAATAAATAATAGGATAGAGTTTTCATTTTTTTATCCTCATCATAAACCTCATGTGTTTCAATGAAATGTTACAACCGTTCTGAAAAGCAATTTGACAGGGAATAAAATTATGATAATTTTTTTCCTTTGTCTATTACATCTCGGTATTTTTCTAAATACTTTATAGAACTTCTCCAGTTTCTAGTTCATTCACAATGCCAAAATGGTTTAAGATGTCATTGTATTTACGAGCATAGTAATGAGTACATATAAAAGAAATAAAATAGGTTGCACCATGTCCATGATCAAATTTCTTATTGTAGCACTTTTCCTTATATTTTTTTCCATATCTTTTCTTTCTTTCAAAGAATTTGATTGATTCAGAAAGGATTGAGAAATTTGCCGTTACTTATGGATGTGTGTAAACACCTTTACATTTTCGCGTTTAGCATCCTTATGAATAATGCATTGTGTGAGAAAGAAGAATGGGAATTTGAATGAGAGATCATCAGAAAATGCCAACAATAAATGTCACTTTTGTCTGAAACTCGTTCACATTGATGTCATCTTTTGACAAGTGACAGTTAACAAACCTTCCGTTCCTAAATGCGCAAGCAATTTGTCAGTAAAAATTAATATCAATTGTGTTTAACAGGAGTAGGTACATACGCATGTTGGAATAAGTGGCATGCAATTTAGGTTTTAATGCAGAGCATTCCAGCAGCATATTGGCATCATCCTTGCATGACTTATGTTAAAAGTAATGACTTGGTTTATTAACGGTTTTGTATTTGACTTTTGTATTTTAGCTTGTTATGACGAGTTCTCTAAAAGAGAGGGTTCAGTTGACCTTTTGTCCTGTGGCTGACACAAATCACCCGACGATAGAAGTTAATTGCGAGCCTGGACATCCTTTTATGGTGGATAAAAAGGGTAAGTCATGTTTACTTTTACATCAGAAAGGAAAATGCATACCTACGTAACAAGTCTGCAATGAAAACTTTCCTTGATGATAAGTTGATGAAATAATGATCGTTTACCAGAACTATTGAAATAATTGATATCTCTATCTGTTCTTGTATGGATTTACTGGAACTGTCGAGAAAAAGATGTTTCGTAAATAAGATGCTGTATCAAATCGTTGTTTCAGCAGGTTTTTTTTATGATAGCTAAAAATGAACACGGTGATGGAAAAGCGTCTTCCTGACATAGAAATGAGGTCTTTTCGTCTGAGCGTCTGTCTGTGTGTGTCACACTGAAGAAATCCTGAGTAGCTGTTATGATTTTTTTGTGAACTAAATAAATGTTATTGACACAAGAGACAAAGTTGAACTATGCACTCTCTATTCGCTTCGTCTTATTGATATGCAAATCATCACTGTTGACAGTGATTAAGATAAGCTCAGCTACTAATATTTATGCTTACGTATTTTTACTTTTGATATCGGAAACATGTCTATAAGGAGAACACTTTATATATGTATTCAAAGTATATTAAATTGAAGTACATTTTATGTGTATTTTTATAGGGAAAAAGAAATTAGCATAAAATGTATGTATAAGAGATAGACTGATTATATCGTTCTGGTGGCTTGAGAGATCATTACCCTTTCATAAATGCTGTCAGTGTAGTATATTGATGAACGACAATTTATGTAGCAATATTTTCATTTATTTATAGGCTGGTGTGCTGTCAAACCCGAAGTGTTCCAAGAGACTTACGGTACCCCATGTCAGCAACTGGAAGGGGGAGATATATGTCTTAGCCTAAATGCCGCTAGGAGTCCTAATAACAATATAATATCCATCAACAATAACAATCATAATTTTATGCAACAACAACAGCAACAGCAGCAACAGTCCTTAATGCATCACAATCATAATGCTGGTTTTAATAGCTCGTTGATACATCACGGAAATTCAAACAATGTGGTGGTATCCTCTGTAAATTCCAATTTAATTAACAACAATACTATCATCACGTCAAGCGGAGTTGCACTCACGAACATGCATAACATCAGTCATCTCCATGCCGGGAACAATAACAATATCAACAGCAATGGACTGATTAATCAATCCATGACATCCATCTTGTCTTCATCCAATTCCTCAGTAGTAAAACTGGATGTCAAAATGGAGACAAATGAAATGAAGCAATATCCCATGTCTGTTCTTTCTCAGAATCAGCATAGTGGAATGCCAATGCAACTTATGCAATCACCCCCGCCACCTCCAATGCAACATCCGCAGTCTCATAATCATCATCCTCATCAGAGAGCTCCAGGAGGTAGTGGTACTGGAAATAGCAGGAAAACGTATGCATCTGTTCCAATGTCTGCCCCAGGTTCCCCAGCCAAAAGACCTAAGGATGGCTCACAAACCGGAGAAAAGCCAACTAAAGGAAAACGGTAAAAAAATGACTTGAAAAGATTTACGAATGACACAAAATCTACACGTGTCACCCATTTATAAGTTTTGATTCTTTTGGGGTTAGTAGAGACAGGATTTTCGAATCTTGCTATCAAAACACCCCCTTCCCCAAGGGGAATAGAGTTCACCACATCGTATGAATCTTACTCGTGAAATTTAGTTTATTAAAATTAATAATTTATAAATTTTATTATATTTTTTACTTTGATGACCTTGATGACCTGACCTGACCTTTGGAAACGTTTGAAATCGCGATTTGAAACTTGAAAGCCCATTAAATGCTTTTTTATTATATGCCAAGGCTAGTTTTACTCAATAAATTAATTATTTTACTAATTATATCTATTTTTATTAAAATGTATCGTATTAATAAAGACATTTCTATTATTTTAGGCCAAACGTCCAGAGTTGATCCAAAAGTATCCGGGAAAAGATAACAGGTAGTTAATTGAGATCTGAAATGTAATATGGAATGCATAATGGTTTAATGGTTATCGTTTGATATAATCTAATAAATTACTTTTGTACTTTCCAGAACGATAAGCGTGCTATTGGGTGAAGCATGGCAAAAGTTGCCCCCTTCTGACAGGGAAACGTACGTTTCGAATGCTAAAGCTATGGCAGAGGAGCAAAAACGAATATATCCAGATTGCTGGAAGCGAAAACGTTCCCAATCAACAAGCTCATAATGAAATTAAGTTTTAAGATCTCTGGCAAATGCTAATCATAGGAAACATCACACACCCTTAATTTATATATATATAATATAATGTTATATATTTTATGCTTACAGTAGAAATTTTTATTAAATGTATACAGTTAAACAGACAAAGAATATTTAAAAAATGTATGAAACTTGTTTATACATAATTTTTTTTAAATATTAGATATATCAATTATGTATTTATATCTGCTTTAGTATATAAGTACTGGGAACAAACGCTAATTTTCGACTTTTAGGAAACATACTGCAATTTTGTAGAAAAAAAGCTAAGAAATATTTATGAGATTTAATGATAGTTCAAACGATATTTTATGGCCATGGTTGGCCGGTTCAATCGTAAATAGTAAGTTGTTTCCCTTATTGAATCTGTTAAGTTGTTTCTCATTATGTGTTAATTGCAATGTCAATCATTGGGTTAGGACATATAAAATATTTATGCGAATTCTAAGCGTGCATTTTATATTTATACAGTCGCAATTTCAAATCTTCTCACTCATCTCATATATTCAGTTCTGTTTAAACCTTTTCGATAGATTTGCAATATAGTTCAATTTAGTTTTAAATCACACATTTAGTTTCACGACATCGCTTATACTATACTTAATTAATCGCTTCGTAGTTTAGAATAGTTGTACGTTTTTTCTCAATTTTCGGTAAAAAGATATTTTCATGGAATTGTGTTAAAAGTTTACTTTACATCACTACCAGCCGCGTTCTCGCCAAGCACATTGTAAAGTCTTAGTGTGATTCATGATGTAAATTCAAGTGACCAGATTGCAAATAATTGTAGACTTTGTCAAATGTAATAATAATTGGTTAAGTTTGCGTAGTGTATTATATTTTGTATTGAAATCAACAAATCTAACTTGTTGTTCATGGTTCATTAATGTCCTAGTATACACTCATTGCTTGTCGATTTTAATAGCTTTAAACTGTGGTACACTTGTTCGTGTAAAATTTACTTTTTGTGTTAGTAAGTATGAGATACTTTATTGTAGGTAAAATGAAATGTACGTTATTTGTTTCTGAAACGTCATTAATTTGTGATGTTTATATTTATATACATAATATACATACAACATATATTTAATTATATTTTTCGTCACATATATTATGTATCAAATCTTAATGATAATGACAATATTTTGACACAATCAACAAAATGTCTTTGAATTTTATATGGAACAATCTCAGATAATTTAAAACAAAGAGAAAAATACAATCATGCATAAAAAATAGTGAGAATTTTTTTATTACAAACCTGACGAAAAATCTGTGTGAGAAAAAAAGAGACAATCATTCTGTGAAAATCATATAAAATATATAGTAACAATTAATATTACAATTTCACACTACCATACACTTAACAAACAAGCAATCACGCCATTTGAGACCGGTGCATTGTTTTATACTGTAATATAAATATAATAATGAGTCTTTCATTTCAAAGAGTTAAAAATATAATAGGACATGGTAAATACATATACATATTTTATAGCTGTAGGTATCAGACAGAGTTGTAGAAACTGTTATCTTAAAACAAATTTTCCCCACATTAATTACGCATCCTTTTCAGTCTCCAAACCGACTTTAATCGGTTTATAAATAGATTTTATGACAGAAATCATATACCCTATCAAATGCTCTGAAGTAATTTATGAAGAGTATATGCATATACATACATACACACACACATTATTATAAACAGACCAGAATTTTTCATGTACAAAAGCTGTAAACCACATTATAAATAAATATTATATATGTACTAATTTAAATCACATTTTATCTCAAGAGGTAACAGTCATGCGCTTGTGGGGACATTTCAAAGTAATTTATCTTGGAAAAAATACTATATTTACTACTACTACCATTGACCTGTAGAAAAAGCTTTCAGATTTTCCAGATGCTCATTTTCCATACATAAAATAAAGAAAACAAGACGATTTTGCGTATTTTAGTAGTTTATAAAATGAACATGGATCTCACATTACAAGAATTTCTAAAAGTGGCTTAATTACAACAGTTTATAAATATGAAAGTGATATGAATGTGTAAAACAAATTACAAAAAATGGCTCACGTAACATTAAACTAAACGTACACAACTTTAATTTGTGTGTAATTAGAAGAAGAAAATGTTTGAATTGCTTAAAAAATGTATGTTCTGTAACATACAGTTTATTAATAGGGTATAATCTAAAACCACACATATAGTTTATCTTTATCTTCCCGTTCCCAACCAAATACACAGGTCATCTTTTCATACTTTTCGATCGTCAAGCACGAGAGAGGATAATAATATATAGAAATATTCTACTTAAATGGTTTTTAGTATTTAAATAAATTATTTATAAATACAGGAGAAAGTCGTTGGAAACTTTACCCCATGTTGCCTTTCATTACATTGTAGATTTTTTTGTTTCTAGAAAATTAGTGGTACGCATCTCATATTTTGTGAATAAAAAATGTAATTGTGAATACGCTTCTCTTCCTCCGCTCTACATGTTTGGTTGATATACTATATACCCTTCCCGATAAGATTTGTTCCCATCAAACCATTGTGTGGGGTGGGGATTGTAAATACAATTTACTAAATAAGCAAAACGGCAGTGGTAACGATGATCGATTACGTTTACAGAAAGCTAGAGCGACAATCGATCTCAAAATGTTTTACACATTATTGTCTTTCAGGCATTTAAAAACGATAATATAATGATACTAAATACAATAATTGATTACTGTAGAAAATATTCAGTTATGTATAGCTATATAGGTTTTAAGAAAGATGACGATTAAAATGGAAAAAAATGAAATATCCATTTACTATAAAGGAAAAGGGAAATTTAAGTTGGGAAAGTTTTAAATTTAGTGTTAAAAGTTGTAATTTTTTATACCTATGTATACATACACGGTACTTGTAGATAATTTTTTGTTTAGTAGATAAAAAAACATTGTATAATAAGAGTTAAGTCAATTGTCTAAAACTGTTTGATACTTAAAACTTGTAATTTATGATTTATGATATATAAAGAAATGTGTGCTTCCCAATAAAAATGCAGTTTGTTGGTTAAACTTTTTATGAGAATTTTGATAATTTTTCAATTTATTTTTTCATTAATTTCATGTATACATTTTACTTGCATTTTTAATAGTTTTACTTACAATAAATCCAGTTCATATTGAATAATTTTTAATACGATTTTATATTTTTTGCACATATTCTTACATCACATTTTACTATGCAGTTTCCATCCATTATCCATCAACTGCTGAATGAACGAATGGATTTAAGTAGTTTCTATTTTAATTCTATTAGAATTTTAAAGATAAAGCTTATTTACTAGAATATTTTTAATTCTCGATAATCTATACCTCTGTATTTGGCACCTTGCTGGAGAAGTAATGTCAGTAACGCAAGATTTTCCAACACCGGAAAAAAGCATACTGTTACATTACACCCTTAATCTACATTACTTATTGCGACTCATTTAATAAACTATTTACTAGAGTAAGCATTTTAACAGGTTTTTTTGTCGTTAGTCTTTCAATCTTTGGGCTAATCGATTGTCTATAATTTGACAGTGAGTATATTAATAATTTTTTTCTCAGCCAACTAGTAAAATGGCTCAATTTTCCTATCCATATCTTCTCCCGGAAGATAGGAAGACTATTGTACAATAATAAACTCTTACGTTTCTGAAATGAACATAATTACTTTTTTTGTTTCCTTCAAAGAAAGAATATTTTGTTTTTATCTAATTTACTAAAGAAATGGCACTACCTTCTACCGTTAATCGCACCACAAAAATTATTATTGCACTTGCATTAGTTTACTTTATTAATACTACCTAGATATGTATCACTCATTTTTACGATTGTCTGAATTTCATTCATAAACCTTTCATACAACATGCTCATGGAACAAATCTATATTCCGAAAATAACTTTTATCTATACGTATTTATACGAGTAGTTTATGTACATTCTGTGAAAATAAGTTTGTGCTACATTCATTTCTGTACTATTTACTTGATACTATTACACCTTCAGGAAATATGTTTACTTGGCGGCTGCTCCTTCTCCAGTCTCATGAGGTGCAGGTAATTTCTCCCAGTTGGGCTCAACTCCCCAAATTTCCTGGGCGTAATCAGTGATGGTTCGGTCACTTGAGAATTTTCCAGAGGAAGCAATGTTATGGATGGCCATTTTAGTCCAAAGTTCTTGATTCTAATTGGAATAATCAAATATTCATACATTATAGATGATAATATAGATAGATGACTCATATTATTTACAAACATAAAAACCAGTGAAAATCGGTTTCTTACCATGTAAGTTTCATTAACTTTGTCTTGGCACTTGATATAATCTTCAAAATCAGCCAAGAGGAAGAACCTGTCCCATTTCATGAGAACGTCAACCACGTCTTGGAACTCTCCAGGCATGCTTGGGCTAAAGTACCCGTGGCGAATTTGTTCGATGCATTGCTTGAGTTCTGGGTTCCTGTCATAGTACACGTTGGCATCATATCCCTTCTTCTTCAATTCCTCAACCTCTTCAACATTCATTCCGAAAATGAACATGTTTTCCTTGCTCATTTCTTCGCACATTTCAACATTAGCTCCGTCCATGGTTCCAATAGTGAGAGCTCCGTTGAGCTAGAATGATTACAAAATGTAATGAATTAGTATCAGCTTTTATGACCATCGTCATCAAATGATTAATGATTGCACATTCTTGCATTGCCCCAGTGGATAAGCATTATAAATAGAAAATTGTCACGTGCAATATGTATCTATTGACCCAAATAATACTGACTCGTGCGCATGTGCAAATGTCAATTAGCTCATCTCACTTCATGACCACATAAATAGGTATATTGGTTACTGAAGACATTGTGGTTACCTGAACATCAAACATGGATGCTGGGTTAATCTTGACATTATACTCTTTTTCCAAATACGAAGCAAGTCGCATTTTGTTCTCTTGCTTGACAGTCTGGACGCTTCGGTGGAAGGCTGGATCAGAGTCGTATTGTTTCAGTTTAACCAGCTCATCCAAATGAGTAATCCAGGTGTCTCCAATTTTCTGCAACATAAAATGAATATTTAGCCAAGCAGTCCAAGATTTCATTAAATGAATTTATATATAATTTGACTCACCTCAGCAATAACATCGGCCAAACTAGGGTTACACAACAAGAGCCAACGTCTTGGAGTGATTCCGTTGGTCTTGTTTTGGAATCTTTCAGGAAACATTTCATAGAAATCCTTGAAGCTAAAATAAAATAAGATGTACACATATGAAATTTAAGCATTATATCAACAATGAAATATTTTTGGCAAATTATATGTCCTTTCATACATATCAGCCTTAATAATCTCAGAATGAATGGCAGCAACACCGTTGACAGCGTGAGAGCCAACAATGGACAAGAAAGCCATGTTAATCTTCTTTTCTTCGTACTCTTCCACAAGAGACATTCTTCTCATTTTGTCCAAATCTCCTGGCCACTTCTTTTCAACTGCCTGAAGATGAAGGAAGTTGATGTGGTAAATGATTTCCAAATGTCTTGGTAAGATGTACTCAAGCATGCTGCATGGCCATCTCTCCAAAGCTTCTGGCAACACGGTGTGATTGGTGTAAGCACAAGTTCTCACGGTAATGTCCCAAGCCTGCATGAATACATAAAATTTAGCATACAAAAAGAAAAAGAAAGCTGACTTTCACCAAAAAGGAAAATTAATTTCCTATCAGGTACCTTTTCCCAAGACAATTCCTCAATATCAATCAAAATTCGCATCAATTCCGGAATAGCAAGGGAAGGATGGGTATCATTAAGTTGGATGGCAACTTTCTCTGGAAGCAAGTCCAAATTGTTCCTTGTCACCTCACGGCTTCCAAATTTGGAAGTTTTAAATCGACGGATAATATCCTAAAAACAATTCTTTTCATATATTATTTATGCTGTACTAGTTTAAAATTATCATTATCATATTTAAAGAAAGCTCTCATATTTACCCGCAAGGTAGCTGAAACCATGAAGTACTCTTGCTTCAAACGAAGCTCCTTTCCTTCAAAATGGTTTTCATTGGGATACAAAACCCTTGAAATGTTCTCAGCCAAGTTTCTGTCCAACACGGCTTGGATGTAGTCACCATCATTAACTGGACAATTGGATAATAATTTTTTAATGTGATTATCGTTAAAGTGGTTTCCTATCCACTACTTATAAACCTAAAATTATTAATGGTCACTTACAGAATTTAAGATTAAACTCAATAGGAGACTTGGCAGACCACAAGCGAAGAGTATTGACAATGTTATTTCCATATCCTGGGATGGGATTATCATAGGGCATAGCCAGCACGTTCTAAGACAATTATATTTAAAAATCATAACTGGCCCAAATTGAATTAATCTTCATAATAGCCAAGCTGAAAGAGAATTTACCTGACTGTTAACCCAACGCCGTTTCGTATCATAACCACCTTCACCCTCAACACGCCCGTAGAATTGCACGGGCAAAGTGTACTCAGGACGGCCCTTTTCCCATGGGCTTCCATATCGGAGCCAATCGTCAGGTTCTTCAACCTGTTCCCCATCCTTGATCCTTTGAGCAAAAATCCCGTATTCGTAACGAATACCGTACCCATAGGCGGCAAGACCAAGAGTAGCCATTGAATCAAGAAAGCATGCGGCAAGACGACCTAGACCTCCATTTCCCAAGCCGGCATCCTCTTCCATTTCTTCAAGCTCCTCAATGTCGAGCCCCAACTATAACCAATCATATAACAATAAAAGTAATTACTTAGTTCGATGATGAGGTGATGTCATTTACCGCACCCAAAATTTACATGAGCCATGAAATGAAGGTATTATGCACTCCCAACAAGGTATTGTAAAAAATGTTTTTCAGTACCTGATACATGGCTTCATCGCATGCACTTTGGATGCCAATGTTGCACATTGTATTCGTCAAGGAACGTCCCATGAGGAACTCCATTGAAAGGTAGTAGATCCTCTGGAATGTCAAAATTCATAAATTTCTCACCTTTCAAGGATAAATATTCATGGCATGATAAGCATTTTTTAAACCAACGCTTTATACCTTGGGGTCCTTGTCGTACCAATACTGTTGGGTACGAATCCACCGAGAGGTCAAGTGATCCTTGGCAGTATGCGCCAACGCAAAGAAATAATCTCTTGGGGTGGCAACATTCCTGTCCTTTACCAAGGTGTAATGGACATGCCGGTTGAATGTCTTTTTAATGTTGGCAACATTTTCAACCTGGGCAATTCCTCGGACACTAATTTGCTTTCGCTTATCCTGATCGGCGGACATTTTGGATGACAATTCTAACAAGAACCGTTATGAATCCTGGAATTGTCAAAAATGAAAGAAATTTATTCAGGATACTAGTTAGTGTATGTATAGAGAGAGCACAGTGCAGTTTAGTCAGAATCACTCGAAAGTAGCCTGACGACTGGACATAAGTAGAAAAAATTGTTCAATGCCACTCAGTTCACTGAGAGCTTGGCAGCAGTGTTCAAATGAGGTGTTGTAGCGAACAGGATAAGGTTATATACGTGTGTAGGGTAAACATGTTGATTTGCAATCTGTCTTGTTATATTCCAAACAAAATTAATATAAAGAATTCATTGGCCTTCTTGGTCATTGAATGGATGGCGTCTCCCATCAGAGATGGAAAAAGCCAAATAGCTATGTATATCCAAAAAAAATCAAACTAAATCAATGTGTATCGGTCACAAAGTTGTAGCAAGACTTAACTTTACATGACCATTTTCCATGTATACCTACATACACCTCCAAAGAAGCCGAATGGACATGCTTAATTATAGTTTATAGAGGAATGTTTACAGCGAGCCATCACTTACTTTTATTATGCTTCGATACTTAATGGCGATTATGATGTTGACAACTAAAGACTAAAAACAATTCATATGCACTGTACGTGATATTGTTATTATGCGTTGTTTTTGCTGTCTTGTTTTGTTGATCACCGTTTTCTCACGGACAATGAATAAATAATATGATCCGATGCAAACTTGATTTCAAGATGACCGTCTTTATGAACTTATTAATGTTCATAAAGCATCATCACGTTATTACAGGCAAGGATTCCACTGGTTTAGCAGTGGAAGTAGTATAAGTTTGTGGAAGTGTGTAGGTATATAATGGAACAAGCAAACATGAATAATTAAAATGTTAGTGTATATTATGGCACTTATGTGGTTAGTTGTTATATTCAAGGTTTTTTTCTCGCTTCAGTACATATGTTTGTCCTCAATGAGGACTCCTCATCATAACACGTAGACACCACACCATACTAAAAAAGTTAGTAACAAAATCTGGACTGCCGACACGGTGTAAGAGGAGTTTATATGGTAGATATGAATTATATAAGAAAAACACATTTTCATATGAAAACATTATCATGTGCGCAGAAAAGATTTCTAAGCTCCATGAATATGAGCAGCGCTATATCCATTCCACCTACATGAGGCGTATGCATGTATCTTCCTTCAATTCGTTCTTTATATCGCCGGTTTACTTGGCGAGAGAAAACGCTCATTTCTCTAACTTATCCTTTTAGAAAACAAGCGTCACAGAAACTACTGCCATGATCATTACCAGTTTACTTGCAGATTATCATAAGGAATATAATGGCACAACTGTTTTATTTTTCATTTCTTGTTCATCGTCCAACTTTCAACTCTATATCATCACTATACAATATACATACTTTTACTTCTGGTTACCTTTGTAAATGTTGGGTGTATATGCAAATGAGGAACTGTCCCACTAAGGCATTGTCCATAGTATATTGTTGTACAAATTGGTACTTTGTAAACTTAATGGAAATGCTTATATTCGTCAGCAACTACCCTTTGTTTGGTCAATATAACATAATTCCATTCAATCCTATGAACGTGTGTATGTACTTTTTGTACAAAAAGGAAGAATTGTAAATTTCTTATGACAATATTACCATAAGTTGGGTCTACAGCAAAATTGTAAGTTATGTAGTTATTGGAAAAATAATGCAGCAGCTGAATAAATGGTTAACGCACTCTATAACCTTTCCTTTTTAGTATGAACGAGTAGGCGTTTCTTGTAATGATATAGGATTTTTACAGCATGGCAAGCCAACGCGCATCACTTTCAGTTTTGCACGTTTCTTAACCGTGAACCTAACGAATTCTCCTTTCCCTTTCTCATGCATTGCATCCAAGTTGTTGTGAATTGTGGAGTGGAAGAAAACTAAAGGAATCATAAATGCCAATGGTCTGCTCTTATCCAAGCTTTAGGCGATCAACCACACAAAAACATCATAGAACCAAACCAAGTTAATTTGAATGCTGTGTTAGTGTTAACTGATACTAGTCATGTCGTTTGTGTTCACTTTGCTTTAACTAAATGTGCTGATAATATGGCTGATATAAGAAACTTTTTTGCTTCATCCCGACCGTGCATGCATGCTACATGCCAAAAAAAATTCTACTGCATTGGCTTTATTAGCCTGAGCACGCAGCCGATACATGCCGGTATTTTTGTGACTTCCCAAAATCCAATCTTTACAAACAAGCTTCGGAAAAATCAAAATAATAATATTATTTTTGATATCAGAAAGTTCAAAGTAGTTATTAGCATGTCATTAGCATCATTTAGGTTAATGTTTTCTAGAGTTAAATATTTTTGTCAGCGAGCATACAAAAAAATCATGAGTGCGTACGTACCCTACCCAGTACCTTAAATCTTGCAGGCATTAATGATTTATGGTTGTGGGGTGACCTCGTATGCGCCTATGACCTGTCCTGTAATATGGGGCCTTGCGAGATTATTTATTAAAATGATGCTAGTCAAAATGCTATAGACGTGAAGACTCTAAGTCTCTGACAGTTGGCGTTATGTTTATTTTCAAATTCAAACAAGGTATACAGAATTGGAACAAATCATGCTGTTTTTTCATAGAGAGGGTTCAACAATAATATTGCCAGCATGTTAGACTTTGTCAAATAAATACATTTTTAATCAAGCCGGCATAAAAGAAAACTGTTACGAGGATCTGATCATAAGCACCTGTACTCCCACAAATTCTACACGTGACGATGAGGTAACAATGTCTGCACTATAAAACTGCATCGTGTAAAATCTGACGTATGACGCATTGTTCATGACTGTGACTTGTGACCATGGTCAGTTTTATCACCTGAATAGAAGCACGAGCTACTAAAAAAGAAACTGCTACATACTGCTACTTTCTGGTGGAAATTCTGTTACGTAATGCCAATGACAAGTATCATGTGTACAAATGTGCATTAAATAAAATATTTAATTGAATTGGTTCCGCATAAGTTATCTAATATGTCCTACCATGTAGGCATGTATATTTCTCCATACTGGGTTGTGCGAGACATCATTGAACAATCTGCCATGAATATTGCAAATGTGGAATATGATCTCTTTGCCTGCGCTTTGCACATTTCACATTACAGCAGGGTATAGCCATTTTATTACTCGCACTGACAATTGAATGAAAGTCAAAGTCAAGGAGTACCGGGTAATGATTATAGTGTGGAATGAACAACTTGTAGTCATGATCTTCGTGATCTAAGCAATGATTTAAAATGAATTTGTTGCAAATTCTCGCAGACGGGATGGTTTCATAGTGTAGCAGTTGGTTAGGTATATTTAGTGCGGAATATACACCATACTTCTACCACGAGTGTGCCGAGTGAACTATGTAAGGTACGTCTGGCGGTTGACGACGAACACCTTCGATATGCAATGGGCCAACAAACCGTGTATGAAAACAGCATTCTCGAGCAGCACTCTGGCATGGGGATATACGATACTGCAATCAAGACACAAGTTGATCCTTTTCTCTACAGTTTTGCTTCCATGTCTAATTGAATTTTTAAAATAGGAGGTAAAGAACAAGAAAATCGAGTTTTTGCTACATGTATTATATGAAAGCATATGGCAGATATTTGGAAGTCAATGCACGGTACGATTACGACACAGGAAAGTGCAGTCATTTGCATTGGCATCTTAAAAGAAAAAGAATCATAAAGGCTCAGAAAATAGCAATAAAAGTCACGAGACAAAATTCAGATTGAATGTAATACATACATGAGAGATACATACACTTTCTAAACAAGTGATAAAGACTTAATAATCTTGAAAATCGTTATTGAAAATTGAGACAATAATTTTTGGATAATTACTAAATTACATTGATTCCTTAACATATCTATTTCCAAAATAAAATAAATGCATATTGTAATTAATAGAGATGTAAACCTATGAATTATTTGGGTCGCAATTCAGTCTAAAGGATGAATTAATGACATCTTGCTTGACCACACAAACGTGCCGCTGGGTCCGTCCAAAGAATTTTTTATACATAAATTAATACATATAATTTAGGATGACAAACTGGGCGACATCATTTTTGCAATTTGGTTCTTTCGTCTCAGACTCATTTATTTGAGTGAAGGTTGATCATTATATCTGTCTTTCTAACTCACCATTTCAAGTCACATGAACATATCAATATTTCAATATTTCATAACAAAATCTTTTCCCTTTTAACTCATTAGACTAAATCCAAAAGGTGGAA
The DNA here is from genome assembly GCA_027743765.1 of Coecobrya sp. COE2. Lineage (NCBI taxonomy): Eukaryota > Metazoa > Arthropoda > Collembola > Entomobryomorpha > Entomobryidae > Coecobrya > Coecobrya sp. COE2. The sequence goes on from JAHZMV010000870.1 coordinate 54,549, forward strand.
ATGGTATGTCGGCTTTCCTTCCAAGTTTTCAGTGCTAAAGCCTATAGTACTAGTACTGATGTTGGTTTTTGTAGGGTGATCGACCGCTGAGAGGCTTATTATAGTTCCAAATTCCAAAATAAAGTGTATGCTACGGGATATGACACAATATGGTACAAGGATGGATTAGTAGCATGACTAATTCCAAATGTATAATATGTTCCAAATGTTATGTGAAATATTAAATTTGCAATTTCTCATGAAGGATTTCAATGTGAAAAATTAACAATGACATTGATTGTCTTTGGAAAAGTAAAGAATAAAGTCAAATGTTGTATAGGTTTTTAAAAACTTTTATTCAAATTCATATTAGTAATGAAAGCCGACACATCTGCTCTTGATTAGCTATTTCATACACTCATATTCATAATTAACCAACCAATAAAGAATAATTAATATAGAATAATACATGACGTTCATACAAACAATAGCTTAAAAATCTATACAACATCATTACATCTATTTCCCGTCATTCACATCACAAACGAAACAAAGGTGAAACTTTTTTTTTTGAATTGGCCGTAAATTTTAAATGGAGATGAATTGATGAAATTCGATTTATGTATTAGATATTTGATGTATTATGATAAATTGTATCACGTTACATTAAGTAGGGATTGGATGGTATCTTTAATTATTATGGGGTTGTGTTCGAGAAACTGGACTCAAAATAAGGTTCGAAACATTATATTCCAGGAAACAAACTTCGGTAAAATAATGCACGAAACACCCAACCCACGTGCAAAACAAAAAATCCTTACATTGAAAATACATTCACAAATATTCCTAAAATATTAGTACCTGTTCAAACCACTTTTAATTATACTTTTACACGGTGACCTGAAGCTAGCTAGAGAAATACAATACAAACAATAATATGGAACCAAACACTATTGTAAAATAGTCTTAAGTACGACTAAGGAATTCTAAGGGTACTAATACTTGCTCAAGTAACATACATAATATTTATGTAAGCATTGTTGTAAGTGTGGTGCTGTACTATGTTTTTAAACCTTTTTATTAAAATTAATTATTACGGTATTTTTTGCGTTTCGATTTTCTTAAATGTTTAATCTACGTAAAGAAAAATGCGTACTCTTAAAAATACTTTAAATGCGTACATCCTTACGTTTTCGCTGGGAACGTAGAAATCAATGAGTATCCATCAAAAAAATGTTGAAGATTTTTTCTTTTTTTGCTCTACATGCTAGTAGTACACATTAGTTTGTAGTATAGTAGTTTAATTATGTTTATTAGTAGTGATTGAATGGTTGAAGATTTTTTTATCATGTTACTAATGTTCACATTTTTTTTAAACTGTGTAGTTTGCCCCGTCACAGAATATTTTTATATAGCGTTTTTAAACGATGCTTGAAAAATCACTGCAAGAACAAGTGCCATTTTTTATATGTCTTGATGAACTTTGTGGATTATAATACGTCGATGCGCGCTGTATAACTGTAGTGTTTTTAAGCCTAATTATAGGCTTTGCACCGTTATTTTTATATAAACTACAGTTGGATGAATTAATTTATTTTTTATATTATATAACAATTATAACGCTTTTTCAAACAGATAGATATCATTATCATATTTTTTTTGGATCATATATTCTGTATGTTTTTTCTTATGGATATTAATATGTATGTATGTTGACACAATATATAAGAGGGCATCAATACTTTTTGACATTTCTCGACATTCACCCTTTTCCATGTTCCAAGTGTATACCGTTTTTTTTGTTAATTAGTACAGCATCATTATATACTCAATAAAAGCCCTGCTTTACAGTTGCGTGCCTGTAACCATAAAACTGTGACGAAGACAAATAACTATCACATCATCGCACTTGCAAACAAATAATCCGCATTATTATATACAACAACATCATTCAAGTAGTCTAGTCGCTTGTTATACTTTTTTTTATAACATCAGAGTGTGTGACACAACACAATAATATGCCCGCATTATTTTAGTTTTAAGCATACTTTTCCAACGTCATTTTTAACTCTATTTGTATGAAAACAATCGTGATGGAAAATCCAACCTTAATTCTTAGAAAGTATTATTTTTTATGAACATGCATATTATTATTTTTTTTTTCTGTCAATTTAAAAGTATTATAGCAGGAAAACTGTATTAGATGGAAAATGTTCTTCTGAGCATAGCTATATATGATCTCAACCGGTTTAAGTAACAAAACAATGATAACAAAAAAAGAGGACGATGTTAGCTACTTATTTTTTTCTGTTCAGCTTAAAAATACACACAATTTCTAGCCCATTTATTGCGTACATTTCAAAACTTTGTGTACATATCGACCATGACCGTGCACTTCACCATTCAAACAAGTTAATATGGTGTGTTGGACAAATATTATTTTGTTGCATCATTTTTTATAACTAACCGAAACCGAGCCAGATTTTGTCACTATAGCCCAAAAGTATCAAACCCTAAATATATATAACATGATGAATTAAATACATTTTTTTAGTATTATGTACTATAGGTTCTAAAAATCTAAAAAGCCAATAAAAATTATTCTAAAAGATGATGAAAGGACCTTCGCATTTCATTGTATTACGGTGAGCTCAGAAATATTAATAATCATAATTAATAATTTGGTGTAATAATATAGGAGATGTTGTAGAATGTTGATGGTATTTACTGAGCCTTTTCTTTCTTCAGGAAGGGAACAGCAGTTGTCACCCTGAAATTAAAAGCAAAATATTGATTATTTCCATACATGAGTTTTGGGACAAAAAGCTAATAAAACGCATATATCCTAGTTGAATACAGAGAGCAATGCTTACTTGGCAGAAACTTCAGAAATTTTGCTGTTAATCAGCTCAAGGTATTGATCGATGACAGTTTTGTTGGTCTCGTACACCTTTGGCAGTGCGAAGAGGGCCACAAATCCTGGAATGCATAAAACAAAACATGTTGTGTGAATACTTAATAATATATACGACTACAACTAATAACAAACAGTCACGGCTGGAATAAAATATTCATTAAAGCACATTTTAAAAATTATTTTTGGCCTTTACCTAAGATCAAGAGTGTAAGCCCATTAAACCAACCACCAATGTACGTGAGTAAGTACAAAACGAGTCCAAACTTTGCAGAATCTACGAGATCTTCAACAAGGAACAGGCGACGAAGTTGGGAAACTGCCGAGTTAGCGTAGCTGATGATGGCATTGCTTACTTCCTGAGCCTTGTCACTTGGAATAGTGACGTCCAAATCCAAGTATTCCCTGGAATAATCAAATATACGAGTAATGAAAATGGTAAAGCATCACAACTCTAGAAATTAAAGAGCTCCATTAGCATCACATACTTGAAAGGATGGCCATCTTGGGTTTTCTGGACTGCCTGCAGAACACTCTTGTAGACTCTGAATGCAAATGTGCCTGAAAGAACTGCAAGGGAGGTGTAGGCAACAACGCTGATAAGGGACATAAGGGACAAGGCCAGGAGAACGACGAGTATGGAGCCAAACACCGCTCCGGACTTCTTCGGGTCTCTCCAGTACACCAGCTCACTCACTGCAAATACAAAAAATATAACAATTTTAAAAAAAATTACAACAACTCATCATGACTCAGCGCTAAAAATTATAGCACACAAGAAAAAAATTATATAGCAGCTTTTATTGTTCCAAGTATATAAAACGGAAATACCAGGTCCGTCATCATATATTATTTCCGGGTCTCCACCGGCACCAGAATCACGACGGTTTTTACGACCCATATGGAAGCCTTTTTGTAAACTCTCTCAACACAAACTAAAAAAAGATGATAAGCCCTCAGCCACCACTATTATACCACTGATCACACTCCTCTTGTTACGAAATGACAGCACACAACCTTTCACAAATTCTTATTTGCAATCCTTTTTTCCCTAATCGCTCCTGCTTCTCGAGAGCCTACAAGTCAACCAAACCAACTGCGTGGGGCGTTATAATTGCAAAATTTCGATAACTGCATGCAAATAACAACAGTTGCACAGTAACAAACTACAGAGGGCGAGGTGACTTCACCTTCTGTCAGTGCAATCCATATGGGTCAAAAACAGGAATAATATGGTGCGTAAATGAAAATTCACCATTTCTGCGTGTTCTTCACCTTGCCTTTCTTCAACTGAAAATTACCACTGAAGCAAACGTAACTCTCAGAGGAGAGGAGTCATAAGCAATGCACGCCAACACCACAACCGTAGTAGCAATTCAGTGCATAAAACTCATCTTAATGTTATATGAATATACATACATGTAAAAACCATTTATATAAAAATAATATGCAAAAATAAGAACAGAAACATTTCCACTTCTTCTTCTACAGTTCTTGTTTAAAAAAGGAAATTAATATATCATCATGATGATACATTAAGGATTCGGATTTTGCCCACATCATCATCATTTTCACTACGGCTTTGCTTCCACCGTCATCTTTTTATCAGAACAACGCCAAATGTAGTAAAACTCTCGACTTGAGCTTAAGCTTTTTTAAGTCAGATCTAAAACCTGCTTTTTTGCATCACTTTTTATTATGGTACCTACTACACCGTGACGAGAGACCGTACGGCCGTGATCATGATAATACGAGAGGAGGATGATGCACAGAGTTTGTAAGATGAAACCATGAAACTTAATTTCATTTTCTATACACACACACAATTTCTGCCAATATGTAAGATGAATCTACTCTACATCATTATCATCATCGTGGGGTTACGGACATGGACAGTGATAGTGATAACAAAAAACACCAAGTTTTATTCTTACAGACCACCGAGATGAATGCCAGGTACGTTCATTCCGTTTGTTTGCCAAACGTGCATTGCATTAAATTCTCTGCTTTGGTGTATCCTTCGTAAATATATAATACACATTATGTTTTAACATTTTAACATTATCTCATCCTGATCACTCTTTTATCGCCTCCGGACAAGTTCTTATGTACATTCACTACTTGTCTTCTTGACTATAGTTTTTGCTAGAGCTTCTCTACCAACTCTCCAAAGACTCACAAATATACATAACAGAAGTACAAAATTGAATTTTTAGCATGTACTCTTATTATTAGCATGTGTGTATAGTACGGATTGTGTGGCAAAGGAGCATATTATATTCCTTCTGGTTGCGGTTCTCTTTTATCCACATCCTATCCTAGTAGATTTTATTTACGTACTGCAGCAGGTATAAAATGCGAAAATATATATACAACATAACATATAATAATTTTATGAAGGATTTCATACACACATTATGCATGCCATATTATAGCAAACATGTGGACAAGAACAGAATATATAGTAACGTTCATTCTCTAAGATGTTCTTGTCCCTTTGGTAAAAAGTCCATAAATGGAGGAATATGAACACACTTGGTATTCTTTCCATTCTTTAATATAAATAAACTAGAGAAGAAAACAGAAGACCAATGGAGCGGTAGTTTTCTTATCTTCATCTTTTTACTATACACACACTCTTTATAAAGCGCTGATTGTGCAGGCGGAGACGTTGTTAGTGAGCTACCTGAAAGAAAGTGATTGCACACACGGTCGCCGTGTCATGGGAAATATGGGAAGACCATGCGTACAAATTTATATGATTGCGGTGAATCATAATGGAAGAAGAGAGTTTCTTTTTTAAGCAGTGTACTTTTCCATTTCCCTGTCTGCCATAATATTTTTCTACCACATTGTGAGCAGCAGTATCATAATATACATCCCTTTTTGATAATATGTAAATCTTGTGAATTTAAGGCGAAAGCTAGCTATTTCATCTGCCTATGCCTGTCCGTCATGCCGTGGAGTAGTCGAGTGTTGCGGTTTATGTGTAAGAAAATACTGACAAAATGGAAATCAACCAAACACCAAAAGAGTTCGGTTGTGTGAGAGTAATCTGATTTGTTTGTGAGAAGCGTTTTAGCTAACAGAAGAAGATGGAAAATGCGCTAGCACGCTCACAAACTGTGATGGTTGTCGAGATCGGTAGTGGTGGTGGTGTTGGAACTTGGAAACAACGTGAACTCATTGCTGCTTACACGCTATGTAGCACCATGTGCTCAAATGTGAGCTGGTGAGTGAGAGTCATTCACTACTCTACACTTTGTACATGTTTCCCAATATCCGCATCAAATCCACATTTCCAATGTGCCTATTCTCTCATTTTTTTATCTAACTAAATAGCTAACGCTTGCACTTTCGCAAGTCAATTCCTCTGTTGGATATAATAATAATGGAGCAGAAGGCAATTGGTCTGTACATCCAATACACATACAAGTAGGTATTACTTACACATAGTTTGTCGCGATCTAAAAATGAACCTAAATCAAGAACTATTTTGAGCCTAAGCCTTTGTCCTCTATTTCAACTTACGACAAGAACCATGATTTGCACCCGGCTCTTTGGTTCGTGGAGAACATTCGCTCTCCGATATTAACTTCCTCTCGGTTCGGAGGAAAACCTAGTTAGGCTCATATGCAAAAACAAGCATACCAGAACAAAATATATGATAACGTGAGTTCTGGCTTTACTTTTATATTTGCAAGTGTCGCTAGTATAAGGAGTGGAACGATATCAAATCAAAATGCAAGAGTTAACTCTCTAAAAGAGCCGGTTACAAACGGTGGAAAGTCTAATTTTTCCGTTCCTAAGTATAGCACTGTATAATATTCATCATTTCATTTCTTGGAGACGATGTACTAAACTGAACCTAAAATTAACAATGATATCTCCAATTGAAAACTAAGGACAAAAGTCCAATAAATCAATAGCATTGCATTGGTTCCACAAAAATTCATTCAAGTATCTACATAAAACCCTGATTAATATAAATGTCCTTCATTTGCTCCAAATATTTGCATATTACACTGCTCCATATCGATGATCGATTTCGTTTATACATATTTCCCGTCCATTCCGGCCTACGTAATAATATGTCTATGAATCACGAACAAAATTAATTATTCATCGACACGACTTGGACACTTCACTTCTCAACAACACGAATTTTCTCGATGGAAGTAGTTGAATTTGAACCATTTACCCCTTTCAACGAAGAAAATGGTTTTTACTCTACCTCAACTCAACCGAGGAAACATATAATTTACCAATTATATCTAGCCTACTATATATCATCTTCCACCCTGTCACCTGAACATTGTATAATATCCAACGAATGTATTAAATTTGCACAATTACAATAAATAAACTACTTTCTCCAACTAATATTTACTTTCTATGTTTAGTACTGCGCAGTTCTGCAACGTCATTTTTAACTGCACCATTACAATTAGCACAGTCAATTATTCAAACAAAATCGCTATAAATGGATATACACCAAAAAACTTTGCACAACAACATTACTCGTTTCACAAAAAAATGTAAAATATAGTAATATTTTGATGTACAAAATATTTCAAAATATTTTTTTAATTGGTCTCAAGTAAAACTATTGAGGATCCACTATATAATACTACACACAATACAAAATTATTTTTTTTGTACCCACAATTTTTTTTGTATACTTACAATTTTCTCTGGATATCAGCGAGGACGCCATTGTTGAAATGAGTTATAATAAACTTTGCACGCACTCCACTAGTAAAAAATCGCTCGATAGTGATTGATAAATGAAGTCGTTACAAAAATTAATACTACTACACAATCCAGATTGAGGAAGCGTTCTAAAGTTTCACTTCTTGCACCACAATTTACTATACTGGCACATTGCAATTGTAAGCATGCATATAGAATAGAAAAGAGATGTGTGCTGAATGTTGAACCACTTTTTTTCACCACCAACCGTAGGACGACCCAAAAGGGAAAAAGTAGGAAAGAGAAATGGTATCGTATCACATGCAGAAAATCAGTACAAAAACTCCGATTTCGGGGACGCAACTATGTAACCAGCCAGAGAGAGTTTTCAGAGAGAGAAAGATTATATTATAAGGTTATAACGCTAACGTTTCCACATCCGTTCCTTGGTGTACTATAAAAACACAAACTTGTGTCGTGTAGAGTAGTACAATCTATATAACACTTTTTAGCAACCAGTGGCGAGCGAGTAGTGGTGGTGGTGGTTATCGTTAGTTGGTAACGTTGACTACTACATTGTGTAAAGAGAAAGAATGCAAACTACCCAGCAACAGCAATGCGAAACAGAAGGGGGCATACGCATCGAACATACAAGTGAAGACACGACGACGGGCAAATATGCTTCTCTTTCAGAACCTCCACGAACGACTACTCCATACACACGTACTACTACAACAACACACACAAGGAGTATATAACGACGGACGATAGAACACGAACTCTCTCTAAACTCACTGCGTTTCAAGTGCCAGAAATTTTTTGGCAACTTAAGTATAATATCAATGCTTCCATATACACAATCCACAACACAAAATACCAGAAAAATTCGTTCTGGTGCTTCTTTCTCTTTCCTTTTGCTGACTACTTGAATAAGCCTTTCATAATAACAATAAATTACGGGATGATGGAAAAACAGAGAAGAAGAGAAACCGTTTTTAAAAACCAACTCGTTAAATAATAGCTCTTTTATAAAAAAATCTAAGACTTTGTGTGTATTATGTTCGCTGCACACAAGGAAGAGAACACGTATCCATCCAAAAGAAAACTGAATGTCAACTTTGGAGCCCGCACTCTTTAAAGATAGCGTTCAATTTCTCTATTCCTTCCTGCTGATGAGTTTGCCTTATAAGAAGAAAAAACTATCTTTCTCTCGGATACGTATAAAATGTGGGAGGAAATGTATGTATCCTTCTATACAACGCAGAAGTTCACGGATCATAAACACAATCAGAGGCGCTGTGTTTCCATACTAAAGCCCCATAAGCATGGTGGAACACGTATATATTTTCATACAACATACACTGTGTGTACTAGTTCCAATTTGACACTAGTTTAGTTTCGTATCAAAACAGAATACAATAAAAACGAGGAATGGCTGTAGTAGTACTGCTGCTGCTGTGAGGAATAAGCATAGTGAAATGGTTATGGGGAAGGGCTGCTGCTGCTCAACCCCTCCAAAGCGTATATAGCGTGAGTGAGAGAGAGAGAGAGAGGACACTTTCTCTTTGAATTTTTTATTACCCAGATACAGGCCCCTCTCGTCTTCACAACAGTCTTTCCTTATACCTATATCACTAGGTTTAAAGTGAGGAACAAGAAACAAAATGCTCAGAGTCGTTTTTATTTCCTTACCACAACGATCGCTCTTTCTATAAGCTAATATACCTATCCAGTAAAGTTAACGTCAACGCATATCACACGCAGAAAGTCTATCAATACAACAAAAGCTAAAGTAAACTGTAATTGAATATTTTTTCGCTGGAAGCCATATACATACATCCATGCTCAAAAATTCTATTAAAAAGAAGGCCTCCTTTCAGGCTGCTATCTTGTGTTGGAAGAAAAAATCTAGATATTAATATAATATTGTTTAATAGGTACATTAACTATATTGTGTATAGCTATATGCCTAGCTACTACCCATACATGGACGGTGGCTCATAATGAATGTTGGTTGTCCGTTCTTCCATTAGGAAAATGTGGCCGTTGAAGCTCAAAAAGATATGCAATACCAAATACGTTCTATACAACAACGCTTACACTTATTTGTTGCATAAAATAGAAAGGCTTAGGTACTGGTTTTGGTTTTCCCCTTTCTCCGCTCTTTCTCTCTGGCTCGTATGAAAGTAATCATAATGATACATACGGGCGAACATTGGGTCTGAAAATGTTCGGTATCAAGGATCGATACGAAAGAAAGGTTGCTACCCCAAACAAAAACACGGTATTCCAGTCACCAGTAAACCTCTAGCTTGCTCAGCAGTATATATGCTCGTAAAACGACTGAACGTCTACGTGAACAAGGTATAAGGAAAACGGAAGAGGTTTGGAATATACATACCTAATATAAGTATTATATAAGACTATATTTTGGAATGTTTTCCTCGTATTCTCTGGAATATTCAGACTTTCGTCTTGTAATACGAATTAAATTTAGTCCTGTAAAAAATATAAAACAATGCTTAACGAGAGAAGGAAAATGTGAGGAAAATACATACAGCTCATGAAAATATTAAAA
>JAHZMV010000871.1:0-25272 GCA_027743765.1 Coecobrya sp. COE2
TCCAAATATATAGCCCGACAGTATAAGTCTGCCCATCCGTTCGCTCTGACTTCATTGTACCAACATTTTACAGACTCAAAATTCGTTAACAGTCAACTAGGTACAATGATATGATGATCGATATGATGACATAACAAGAGTCAAAAATCCACGGAAAATGCAGTGTTTATTAATGAAATTGTCAAGGTTGTATGAGATTACTCTTTATCTCCAACCAGCGGAGCGGTACTTCATTTATAACATTTTTGCACTGTTTTCCTTTTCCTTCACATGCTGAACAAACGGCCGGTTGTGTTGTAACCCGGAGGCTATCGTCTTATAATCTTCACTACTACAGATTACTTCACAAATGAAAACGCGGGTACATGCTTTACATTAAAGGTTAGGAAGTTCACTGACGTATGTTAGCCAAGAGTTTAGGTATTTTCCTTTTTATATACAGCTAGTCGGCCAAATATGGTGTAATATATCTATATACCCATTGTTTTCCGTATAATTCTGGATAAGTTAAAAGGAACTATATGTTGGTGGATATGGCCAAATATATTTTTCGATTACTTTGGCAGTTTTGCTTTGACTTCTTTCGTCTTTCATTCCTCGAAGAAAGTTTTGGTTTCCGTTGACATTGGATATGAAAGATTGGAGCGAGTAGACTTGTGCGTACTTTGCGAAAGAGCAGAAAGAAAAAGCTAAGTGGGGTTACTCGTACCTCCAACCATGTTCAGTATTGAAGGAGCCCTTTAGCTATAAACATACATATGCATACGAAAGAGGAATGTAAGTAAAGTTCATTCAAGACATGACATGGTTGATTTTTTGGTACACATTAACCTATCGGTTTATATCTTGCAAGAATCACGTTTCCAGAAAGCCAGGCGGAAAATATGTAGTTTAGGTAAATATGTCGATAGACAGGTTAGTAAAAAGCCGCAAACGGAAACATTCAGTTGTAATGGGTACTATATACCTAGCTGTCAAACATTATTATTCAAGCCCGGAAAGAAATGTGAGTGGTTCGCCTTCATGCAAGGCATTAGAAATGCTATAGGATTGAGTTTATCATGGCCATATCGTAGTTTAAGAAAAATGCTGATGCCATTCACTCCAAGAAAAATATTTTATTTGACACGAAAATGTTAAAATGCTCTCTGAAATAAGTGATTTGGTGATCGAACCAAAAGTCATCGATCGTTATAAGTTTACTTGAAACTTGAGACATTTTCTTGAAAAAGATGGGAATGTAGCATAGAATATTACATATTATATATCTGGGTCTCAAACCCAGTTACCTTAATTCTAATGAATATTGATTGGCATCGATTACGAAGCTAAGAATCCAATGGTTAAAATGCGTGTTGTCGATTTTTTCAAATCTTTTTCGCAAAGTCATCTTTATATTATGTGAAAAGAGTCTTCCTTGCCGACATAAAAAATTAGATATATTATTACTTCAAAGCTTTGCTCAATCTAAATAATACATTCGATGCGCAATATACATATTACAGCAAAATTGAGTCTTTTACAAAAGAACATGCCTATTCAGATGCCTGAGTTCGCTCCACACGCAACAACCCCAGGTGTGGTACTCACTTTTTAAAAAAGCAATACAGATTTTTTGACCAACATATTTGCTTCTTTTTACACTTGAATTGTGCATATGACGTTACCATCATAAAAGAGAACTAAATAGTTATTATCTCCTTTCAGTCTTTCTTCAAAGATTCAAAAAACCGATATAATAATGACTTCTTATCTTGAAGCATTTCAAGATTGGTAGCAAAGGAACACAGCGTAAGTATATAGGTACATATACTTTATGTGTATCACGCTGGATGAGTTTCAATATACTAGTTGAAATGCCTGGTAAAAAATGAATAAAAAAAGTTGCAACATCATTCCAGTACCTTTTTCATTATTAGCATCATCATCAATGTTATTGTAAAAAACAGCCAACAGTTTCTTCCTCTAAGAAAAAATTATATACATAAGAAGTTGATTGTTATTATTACGCTGGATTGACGTTCCTTCTTACCCCAATCATGATTATGCATTATGCCCAATGTTCTTTATACTTATTTTGTGTACCCCACCAACGCAATTTTTCAATCTTCGGTAAGTACCAGAAAGAACCTTTTTTCTTCACCTGGTCCCTTTCTATTCTGCTGGAGTATATAGCTCTTCAAGTAGTTGAGCACACCGAAATAAAAAATATACCGTTTCCAGAAATAAACTATCTTAACAATAATAGTTAATAGAAATAATGACAGAGTTGTGCGTTTTTTACAATCATTATAGTAGATTATAAACAGAAAGGTAGATATTACTGCTGAGCGCAACTTAAGAATAATTATAATTTGAATGAAAATTATTATAATATACCTGTACCCTGTGCTGTATTGAGCAGCTCTGGAATTCCTTCAACAATTGTATGAAGAGAATGTCCCTCGCGAGATGAAGCCTTTATATATAATATTTTATTCTGGATGATCCATAAACTCTAGATATATACAAGTGCATGTACATATACTAAATTGCTCATTCTCAAGTTAGGTTAATCACAAAGTCGTCATGTTGTCGACGAAAACATGAGTTTAAGCGGCAGTCAAGACCTTTTCTCAATTTTAGTTGATCGATTTCTTTATCTGGAGTCACCTGAACAGAATAATAAGGTTCAAAATGCAGAAGGGTGTAAGGGTAAAAATCACTTACGGTTGAAGTGAAGTAACCATCATAGATACACCATTAATTGTATTATCATAATGTTTATGAAGAAATTTGTTTGTGTCTCTTTCTGTTCCCTAAACAAAGGGAATTAAGAAAGTCTACACAGAAAGGATTCCAGACAAGTTCAGTAGAAAGAAACCATGAAAAGGATGCCATGAGAAAATTCAAGGAAAATCTGAAAAGTGTTGCGGGAACTTGCACACTTGTCTCTTGTTTCTTTATGCCGATGTAAAATGCATTATCGTATACGGTGTTCAGATCGAATCAACTGTATTGAGTGAATATTATGTTTTGGAATCTTTCAATCGCCTTTTCCTTCCTTATCACTTAAATGAATGAAGTATTCTAAAACAAGAACCTGGTTTTAAGTGAAACATTCTCAAGTGTCTTTCTCTATAGAAAAAATACATATGAATATATGTATACAAATATATTTTAAGGATATAAGAGAAGCTTTAAGGCATTTTTTGTCATTCTGCTTACTTAAGCATTCGAAAGCTTAAAAAGGACACACGAAGGCATTATCATATAAAAGAGATTGCCTTTTCCCTCGTTTTCATGGAAAGCGACGACTTTTCATACAATTCTCCACGAAAGCAAGTATTCTTTTCTCTATTTTTATTACGGAGGAACAAAATCGTTTCATTTCTCCAGTTTGCCCGTCCTTTTCCATGCTCAATGCTCGTGTTTGTGATAATGGTACAAAGATTTAATCCAAAAGGTGCTGTTACTGCTCATAGAAAGCTACTAGAGAGCAGGCATTACTACTTCCACCGGTCATTCCGCATTAGCATCAAGTTGACTATAATACTCTTATCATCTAAGGCGAATGTAATATAAATATATACCCATGTGTAGCTATATACAAGACAATATATATTTACTTATGAGAAAATACTTTGTAAATGCATGCTAAAAGGGAGAAAATAAAAGAAGACGAAGAGAAAAAATAGCGAGTCAATCGATAAGGGGTGTCGGGGGAGGTCAATTGACTCACTTTTACTTTTCTTCTCTTCTTCACTTTCCTACACACATTCCCCACAATGACATTGCTTCTCTTTACATACACACGTATGTACACAGAGAGAAACTGAAAGAAAGACGAGAGAGATGAAAATGGGGAGCATGGAAATGGACTAATCTAATGCATGGAAATCCACACATATGAATGCACTGCATGTCCACATTCATTTCGACAAAAAATGTACGAAACGATGAAAGTGATGCATAGTAATAGAAAAAAGGACAAAAGAAAGAGAGAAGTAAAAGAGAAAAAATATTGGATAGCTGGAGTAAGCACTGCATGCTATGTATAGTGAAAAGGCAAAAGTAAAGTAAGCAAAGCACATGTAGTAATAAGAGGACAATAATGGTGATGATGTTGACGATGGGGAGCTGATATGCTCACGCTGTGTGTTAGTGTCAGCTCTTTCCCTAGTTTTCATGATTCTGCCCAAAAGCAGCATCAGAAAATGCACTCTCAATGCTATACGTACACACTTCGTATACAATTACTACTGCTCCGAAAATATATTTGGTAGGCACAAGTGTAAAACGATTCAGCGGTGAAACGAGCTCAAATTATATATGCTTCTTTTAGTGTTTTTGTATGCGTATTTATTGTAGAAACCTGCCCTTGTTGGAAATTCATGCGAACCGAAATTATAATTGGGTTTGAACTGGTATAGGATTGTGAATTTCTTAAGAGGGTTTCTTCTAGGAAAATATGTGCTGAGTATATAAATTCGTTAAAATACAAATCATCGAATTTATATGCGTAATACACTAAAAGCTACATGCAAACAATGAGCTTTCATGTCACTCCTGGAAAAATTACATGGTATACACATCAAGGGCAGTGTTTGCTTATTTGTTGTATGTATCGACAATGATAATCTTCATCTCATCACTTCAACTCGAGAATTTACCTTTTCCTGTAACTTACTATTAACTTTGCTTGCTCTTGTGAAAGAAAAAAAAATTGCAAATGCAAAAGCTTTGTGAGCAAACTTTTTGCAGAATGTATGTTATGCTGCTTTGTCTTTCAGCAGGCAGCACCAACGCTTGCCAGGAAATGGTTAAAGCAAAAACACTTGCGATGATAATGAATCGTGAGCCATCAGTAGCAAGCTGTATGCATTGTTTTGATGGTAAAGTATATTCACTACTCTTTCCTCTTGGTCCACACACAGGACTACTTTTTCATTTGTGTGCATGCATCCGTTGTCGTTACTGAAGTTGGCTGGCATCAAGATATGTACCGAAACTAGTAATTACCACTTCACTATATATTTTTCCTTCCTCTTTGCAAGAGTGAATGGAACTGACCATGACCGGACGACGGCGGCAGAAAATGAATGCACCTTCTGTTCTGTGTGAGGATTTACTTGATAACCAACTGAACTTGTAAACGATCCTGGCTGCGAGTTCAGCTCGTTTTTACACATTATTAACAAGTGTGTTAAAGATGGTTGAGCGAAAGGCCATCATCATCACATCAGCTTCACTAACTGCCTGAAAAATAATATATTCACGAAGGTGTTTTTGCAAAAGTCAAAAGTGTAAAATATGCATAAATTTTGAAACGAACATGTTCTCTGCAGAGTGAGTCCGCCCGAAATGGTTCTTTATTTCTTGTAAAGTCATAAAAAAATTTGCGAGCTTTTGTGTTCGTCGGTCTGACCAGGGTTGAAGTCGTCATCAGTCCTCATGCATGATAATAATGATGAGGATGATCACGATGAGAAAATGTTATGTTCTTCTTTACACTTTAATTTACGGGTTCTTGGAAAAAATAGAGTGAGGGCAGCTGCATACTATTATACCTCTACAGAAGAAAACCCAGTTTAGAGATCAAACCCTGTTCCATTCCATGTGTTAAACTAGCAAAACGTGAGGTGTTATTCCGCAATTCACATTGTGCATACTTAAATGTATGTAAATTGAGTCTTTTCAAGAAGCGTTTAATTTATGCTCTTTTACGTAAGAATAAAGACTCCTGCCTTTGCATACTTAAAATGGGTTAGTGGGAATTTTCAGTGGAAATCTCGGTAGACAATATGCTGCTCTATATGCAAATCTTTGGGATATAGATCTATTCATTTCAAAGCTCCAATACATTTTTTTTGTTTTGCTGTTGTTTGACTGTGATGAAACACTCCCTCTTGCAAGAAGGAAAAATGACCCAGACGCCAGTATGTCCCAAGCTAAAGAGGTTCTCTTGTTCTGGAGCAATATTATTATTCCAATTTATGATTTTCCCTTTCTAGTTGGCTCATGTTTCATTCCGTAATTCCGCCTATTTCATATTTCTGCTTACCAGAGTCAATGAAATAACTAAGCTAATAAATGATTTTTTTGCCAGTACCACCACTTCTTTCGTTGAGACTGTTGGGTATTTCAATTCAGTTCAAACGGAGAAATTAGAGCTCGAGCGTCTATCCTTTGTTTTGCGAAGTAGCCAAATAGTTTCCACTGCTTCAAGTCATTTCATGGTGAGATGGTGTAAGAACCCTCGATAAAAAGGACCATGCATCCGTACACTAGAGATGAGTGCTCTGTCCGAGGACGCTAAAATCAGGAGGGGAGCCACCATTATGTATATACATAGTTCACTTTTTCCCCATTTTTTTCTTACTTTGGAGACCTCACAAGGATTAATATATTATTATGTCATGCATAATGTATGCATATGATTGGACTTAATGTATTATTGTTCCATTCCACTCTCCCAGAGAAATTGAATACAATTTGTTTCTTTTCTGTTGTTCTTTATCTGGGAAATCCTTGCTCGAATTTCCCATGTTTTTTGTGCAATACAGTGTAGCTGCCACTTTCCGCTCTCTTGTGCATGCTGCTGCCGCTTTCTGATCAAAATTAGATATGCATGCATAATGCATACATTAGATTACATTTCCCACTTATTATTATGATTCCATTCCCCAAAAAAATAGATTTTTTACCCAAAACCAACCCGACTAGGTTCTGTATTATGCTCTACTGTATTTATGAGTATATATGCATGGATGCTCGAAGATTTTCATGACTTTTTCCTCCCGCAGTAAAAGTGCTCAATCTACCCTAATTTTACATATTGAGATGCGTACTATATAATCTAAAATCATAAAGATTATGCATGATCATCATCCCCGTCAAGATGAGTATACCAAGCAAGAAGCACTTTTGTACCTATATGCATATTACACACATCCTGTGCACGCCTTCTTTGCGATCCAATCGACTCTTGAAAAATATCTCTAATCTTGATCTTTATTCCTCTTTCCTTTACAGCATAATATTACACATTCCCGTAAGCAATTGTCTGATATCGTGAACTTCTGAAAAAAAATGTATGACTGGTTCCTCTTGCATGACTTTTTTCACGAGATATACCCTCATTCCTGGGTCGTCGTCGTAAAAAAATATTTGTATTTTTACCTAGAATTATGTCTGACTGGAGGGTCTCTTTCTCGCAACTTATTATATATTTTATGTGCTTTTGACAGTAGACAAAATGATGCGTACGTATCATCGTCGTCATCATAATAATCTAAATGTATGAGATGATCAGATCTATCTACAAAATAACACCATGATAAAAAAAAGTCGTTCCTTTTTACATACATGTATATGTATGCAGACTTTATTTTGCCGATCTGGGCAATCGAATGATTGAGTGACTGCTGCCGCCACTGCTCCTTCTCTCTGGAAAAAGCAAACTTAATCATTGTTATGACTCCATTATACTGGACCAGTCTACAGGAGATATATTTACATACGCGTTTACTTTAAAGATCCATCTCGGTTTATGGTAATGACGTACATGGAAGAGATCTGTATAATAATGGTCAAGATGAGGGTGACCTCACTCACCGCGTATCTGTCTAAGAGAGGAAGATCTTTACCTAGAACTATTTTCTTATGCTTTACGATTCCTCCTTTTATTCGTTGGCCAAATCAACTTCCTCTCCCTACTGGACAAACAAAGCGTTTGCCATCCAAGTTGGATTCTAAGAGTACCCTTATTTACATTGCCGTCCAATTTGCATAGAATGCCTTTTTTCCGTTGAAGAAGCTCAGAAGCAAGTAAACTGAATTGTGTAAAATGCAAGTAGTTTTTTTTGGTTAGCGTGCTTGCTCGCTCTTTTGAAATGCCAAAGGGAAGATGAAAAAGAATGTATTGAAAAAGGGGAATTTTCAATTCATTGTTTACCTTAGCTCAAAGCCATGCTTACTTACGCAAAAGAGCGTACATAAAATATCCAATCTGTCGCTCTCTCTTCAATGTTTTGAAGATTCTACGTTTTATGCTTAGATTGACCATTCTTACATCGGAATACCACATGATCTCGACCACCATCATCATCTTTGGTATGTCATTCAAATTGCATGTCGTTGTTCGTACATAAAATATTCAACGAGTAGACCAAAGAAAATTGTCCATCTATCGGTTTGGCATCTTCATCGTTTCAACACATCATCAACATAGGTACACAATGAATATTATGCTCGCGTGATCTATTCCTTCNTACATAAAATATCCAATCTGTCGCTCTCTCTTCAATGTTTTGAAGATTCTACGTTTTATGCTTAGATTGACCATTCTTACATCGGAATACCACATGATCTCGACCACCATCATCATCTTTGGTATGTCATTCAAATTGCATGTCGTTGTTCGTACATAAAATATTCAACGAGTAGACCAAAGAAAATTGTCCATCTATCGGTTTGGCATCTTCATCGTTTCAACACATCATCAACATAGGTACACAATGAATATTATGCTCGCGTGATCTATTCCTTCCGTGTGAGAAAAAAAGGACATGATTGTTCTCTTTTTTCCCCTTTTGCATTCACAGATGACAAAATGTTTTATGCATTTTTTCTCTTCTCCTCTCCCACACAACAACGTAATATACGCTTTATTACGCAAACACACTTTTCAATAAAATGGTTTGTTCAGGTAAATGCATTTATTTTTATGTATATTTCATCATAGAAAGAGATGCATACACACACGAACGGTTTTCACGCTTTCTTGAGTGTGGTGAACTCTCTGGTTTTTTATAGATTTGGTATGCATATATCTTTTTACAAGCTATTTTTTCACTTTATTTCTTTGTCGTCTTCTGGCACATATAAAATTTAAATACCACATGTATAAGTCCGGTTTAAGTTTTATAGGACAGAAATATACTATTTATGTAGTATAAATAAAATGGATTTTGTTTCTTATTCGTTTTCATCCACTTCAACTCTCTAAAACTTTCAGTCAACAAAAAAGACATTTGATATTTACTGCAGATGAACGAAGGAAGGTGAGACCTCATGAATTTAAAACACTCAAGTATTTTAAGTTTATCTATCATGCTACTGCAGTGCTTTCATTTTCCCTAAAAGTAAAAAAAAGTATAATATTAGTATTATATACTCTGATTTAAAACGACTGTTTGACGGACGTTTTCATTTACAAATTGTAAGAGGAAATCTCAAATTACAATTCCAAATTGTAATTCAGATCCAAATATACTTGCATCCATGCAATTATAAGCTGTCAATCTTGAATGTAAAACAATTGAATTTGGTTTGCTTGCCACCCTTTTATTTCTAAACTGTAGCCTCATCCATTTGTAGTAAATGCAAAACTTGAACTGGAAGCCATATGCAAGTTTCTACGCTTTAAAATGCAGATAATTCAAGCCAATCACCAATCACAGGCAGATATGGAGCGCAGTGTAGGCAAGATCAGGTTCATCCATAACCTACACTAGTATGTATTATTCCTAAATTGTAATATCATTTTACTTTTGTCAGTTTTCCATTTTACCATGCACGCGCTAATTGTTTATTCTAGAATAGAAACGCAATTGATATGCAAGCTTCAGGTTATAGTTGTTTATTGTTCAGTTATAGGTCCAGTGCAGCTGTTTAGTGATGACTAATATTATGTAAATATAACCTTGTATAGCAGTGATGAAACCTCCCCTCAATCTCTAGAAACACAAACATTTTCCCATTCATAAACTCCTTTGATCATCATAGCGAACAATTACAGCAACCACTTCCATACTCAAACATGATATTTTAGAAGGAACAAAAGTTTAAAATCTCAATAGCACTTAGCATAAAAGTAGTATACAAGATTGGAAGCATATACATTATGTAAAATTACTCCTTTCAATATAATTTACAAATACCTATTGAAAGGATGTCAGCCCAGGCGTCTGCTAGCAAAAAAGAAAGGGTTATAGTTGTACCCTTAAAATTCAAGCTTTCATGTAGTCAAACAAGCGTTTCCTACTAACCAAACATATGCCACTACTACAAAAACTGCTATTCTTTTTTTAGAATAAGTGTGCATGTAAAAATAAATGAAGGAAAGAGTTAGTAGAATTATGTATATAATATTGTAATGCATACCCTTGTCCATGTGTATTATTATTATCATGATAATACACGGCTACTGATATTATAAATAGCTCCTGGTTCTTCGGTGAATTAATCGAGACAAAAAAGGATCCTATATATGTTCGCTCGATGATGACATGATGATCATCATCGTGATTACAATAATTTCAAGACTGGTGCAACGGCTATGTTCTGTGCTGTATTGCTTGTGCTTACCTATGATGTCTGGTAGTAATCGTATCAAAAAGGGTTACCCATATTTTTTATATAAAAAGAAGGGGTTGCCTTGTTATGCATATAAAAATGAATCTCCTTTTTAAACTAGACAAAAAATCAGTAGCTAAGTGCAGGCAGCCAGTCAAGATGGATCAGCTCTACTCATTCTTCCTGGCCCGATGCATGCCCGTGTGTGTTCCATTCTCTATCATATAATGTTCATAAAAATGCATTGTCCTGAAAATTATCGTGTACATTTCCATTTCATACCTTCAGATACAAGGCTGTTCTGATCTGTTCTTTTACACACTGCTTTCTAAAAAGCTAACCCATTTATGGTCAGCCGTCACTTGCGTGATTTGATCGTTGGGTGAGCAAACGTCCTGCACAAGTAGGATAAATGAGAATGAATGAATTTATGCAGCGATTCATAGAAATCAATAGACATCTATATTCATGTATAATGTAACACTACATCGTTTTATCATTCGTAGAGCATCATTTCATTTTAGTTTATATTTTATACGGACTATATTATGCTAATTGGGTTTTAATCTTTTAATGCGTTGATATACTATTAAACTGATCACAACTTGGCTACCTTTTCCTTATACACTTCTTATATGCATGAGGATATACTTTTGAATTTAGACTCTCATACTTAACATTCTTTGATTGCATAAAAACGATTGAAAGACTGAAAAGAAAATATTTAAGATTTAAAAAGAGGCCGTTGTAGGTAAAGCCAAAAATATACGTGGATAATTCTCCATGAATTTTAGCTGTTATGCAAACCGTTATTTTACAAAATACACATGTGGGTCTTTTTTTATCATCGAAGGTACATTCTAGCACTCATTGTTTCCACTTGTACTTAAAATTCAAAGTATAGCCTAGTTTTTACTTCAAACGTTGGTTGTTGTGTGAAACCCCTTTTTAAATCTCAACTACTTTGCGATCAGCTACACTACAATTACCCTATTCTTTCAAGATGAACAATATAGAAAAAGTGAAACCAACGATCATCGTCATATATGATATGCAATACAAACGACACTTCTTTATGTTTCAAGGATTTTCCAGTTATTTTTACACAGCGAAACCTTTGTCTTGTAATAATAAGGTAAAGGGTAAATATGGAGACCACACTGAAACTCTTCACTACGAATGTTCCACACCATTCCAATTCATTCTTTTAATAAAGGAGCCTGGCCTGATCATTCATTCATGATAAAAAGTAAAAGTAACTGTGAATAAACATATACGAATATGTATGTGTAGCTATGAATTTATGAGAAACTCAGCAGCATGCTTAAAACAGATTTTTTGAATTTGAAAATAGTTACAATCATGTAACCTCTTTAAATACGACTTGTTCATATTTACTTCTATGGGCTCCAGTTTCACTACGTTTCTGTTCTAAGCTCAATCTGCTCTTTATTATTTATTTTCTTTCACACATGATGTATTTCTCCATAAGATGACTTAATCCATTTTACTGTTCTTATATCAACCACGTTTTTTGCTAAAAGACGAGGTGTGCGTGATGCATATCGGCGCTCCGTGTGTGTGCCTTTGCTTGAGTAAGGGAAAAGGATTGATCTCCCATTTTTCACTTTTCCAATCTTTCTTTTGACACAAATAATAAACTCATTGTATGTGGTATTAGTAGCACCCAATCAGTACATAATGGAGACAGGAGCAATGAACAGTGTCACATTTATTGACTCACAAAAGGAATCAAATTCTTCAAACGTAAAAGTAAGTTATACCCTCTATACACCACACATAACTTTGAACAACTTAGCAGAAAGAGTGCACACAACAAGTTAGTGGAGCATTGTCAAGATGTATATACAGTTGGACCCTTTTGTACTTTATTATTTATTTCTTTTTAATAATAGATAAGAACAAATACTCGGTTTCTCGGTTCGGGGAGCATGTTACAATTCTCATTTCTTTATCTGTGTGTAAAATTACACTTTAAAAAAAGAATAGATTCGAGAATGGGGCATGATACACTCAATAGTGCAAAATGCTAGCCAACAATCAGTATCGTGTAAACATATCACGAAGAGTGAGAAGGGATATAATATTTTTTCCCGGATCAAATAATAATGAATGCAACTTCGTTTTGATAGACATGTTATAATAGAGCTAGTAGTGGTGGTATGTGTAGCCACCACCAACGGACGGTTAGCACCTAGCCAGCACCCATCGCAATTGTTCCTCTTTTGCTTGGCGGATAAAAAGTCCTTTGTCCTTAAGTGTCTCAATCCTTTCATATCTACTTTATTGGAGCGACACAAACACAACTTCTTATTGTTTGCACACTACGATAGGTATAAGGATTTCATTCCAGCTATAACCCATATACGAACTGCCGAAATTATATCATCTTTCTGATTTTCCTTATGTAACGCATTTATTACAATTGCCTAAACTTAAGCCTTTCACTTCTAACCTCTACTACTATTCGATCAATTGAAACATCTTATTTTTTCTCCAACCGTTTTTATAACACATTTTACTTAATTTTTTATTCAGCCTGTCATGTTGATAGGTTGTTAATACTTTGATTGTGAAGTCTATTGGAAATTCAATAATGAAATTTCACATTATTTTTCAATGTTTAAAAAGATACGTTGTATGTACATACATTTGTAATACATTAAATGTAGATATGTATGAGCTGTATATCTTCATTTCAAACGGTGAGAACGAAACCATAAGATGCTTTGGTGGTTACTACAACGGCTAATAAAAATTCATGAGTACTGGATAATGTTGTAGAAGGAGTGGTGGGAAGGGTTAAGCAGGGAAACGCATACAGGATGACATGCATAGGCACATTTTTTATGCTGATCATCATGATCATGAATGAATTTACAGCTTTACTTTGCGATTGAAAATAAACGACCAATGAATGATTGACAAGTTCATGCAAACTGAATGAATGTGTGATACTGATGCTAATCCATTCATTCAATGCATTCTTCAGTCTATTAAAATAGTAGACTCCATGGGACTTTCAACGACTATTTTTAGGAATAAGTAGCATGTATATAACTATTTTCTAAACCGATAAAATATAGACACGACAAATAAATATATCTTTATTAAATATCACTTTCATTTGTGTTTCATTCAGTGATAAAGTTATTAACCGACAATGACTATCGACCTGGTGCCTCGTGTGTCGTGTTTCAGTCTTTACTTATCTGGCTTTGTCATTTAGAAAAAAGAATAGTCTACTTGTATTGCCGTTGAAAAGTCCATTCTCAAACAAGTTACTAACAATGATGTCGTATTTCATCATTTATATGTATATGTATTTATGTTTAATATAATTAATATAACTGTAGTCATTATTATTGCCCTATTTCTTGACTATACTTATTACTACTTTTATTTTGTAAGAGAACTGGAAATAAAGGCAGATTAAATGAAGCAGTAAATGAACATGTCATTAGCAGCAGTTGCTGATTTTCCAATTGGCTAGCACTTTACGATGACGACATGAGAACATGCATAAACACTTCTTTTCCTTTTACACATTTCTCAGTAGAAACTAGCAAAAAACATGTACAGCGGAGTGTAGATAGTTATCAGGTATTACGTTTTATAACCTGTGTTAATTTCAAAGAAACATCAGCACAAAGTCATTTCCCATTTTCTCACGTACTCTTTGCTAAATTATCTTTCGGCTCGCTTTGTAGTTATTATTATTATTATTTTCTCTTTCTTTCTTTGATTTTTCAAGCGCACACCATATTATTACGAGTAGTCTTTCTTTTCTAGAATTAATGTTTTACTTCATCAACTTTACTATGAAAGATACCACGTCCTTACATCTAAAGCTAAAAACAGGACTTTTACACACAGTCAATCTACCACCAATCTTGATATGGACAATACATTACTAAGAATTATGTTACACGTGTTATTGTACATGATCATATCAGATACCTTTAATACAACAGACAATTAAATAATTTGAATGTAATAGAGTCATATCAGGCTTCATCAGTTGCTTCAAATAAGCTATCTGGGTAATTTCTATGAATGTTCATTGTTCATTTTAATGTACATGTAAACCACACTTTTATAATAAACCTCAGTTTCTGTTTTCAGCACAAAAGTTTTAGCAGTCAATTAAATAATAATTTGTCATCATTTTTGCCTATACCTGATCTTTTGTGAACATACTATACAAATTAGAAATTTAACTATTTTATCATCATATTCTTTTATACATACACTTTTAAAAATCAGTGACAAAAATGTGCTGATAACGCAATTCTAGACGACGATCATGAACTACCATAAGATCAATTCTAGCCTAATGATGAGTTGTTTATGAATACCGTTTAGTGCTTAAACAAGAGTAACTAGCCACAGTTTTCCCGCAAATTACTATTAAGATACACACATGCACATGCCTTCAAATTAAGATAGGAAGTGCAATTTCCGTTTGTTGTCCTCACCTTCTCTACGCATTTCCTGTTCATACCTATAAATTAAGATAGCCGTATTAGAACAATGCAATACAGTTTTCATCAATTATTTCGAATTTTAGATTTGAAGTCAATAATATATGACATGAATAAAATGAATAGTTATACATATAGTAATGCTCATACATTTAGAATTTAACATCACTAACTATTGATTATAGTTCAATAACGAAAATAACGCTATTCGATATTCTTATAACCGCAAATTCCTTCAGCCTGAATGTCTGCATTTATATATTTTGAGCTGGTAAGGTTGTAATTCCGTTTTTCTCTACTCACGCAACAACACGACATGGCATGACGTTACATTATATGCATTCATCTTAAGCCCTCTTGGGCAATTTAGGGACTTTACTGTACTTTATTTGCCATTCTCAATGTCCCTCTGGAACTTTTTTGTACGTTTTTAGTATGTACTTTTTTCTCTTTCTTCCGCTTCCCTTCGTTGCAGTAATGTAATATCACTGTAGACATTATCATATCATCGGTTCGTTCGGTTTTTTCGTCCTCTTTACTCTACTCTGCATGTTTGTTTGCACAATGTATATACATACATCACATTTTACCATGATTTTTTTCTCCTCTATTTTCAGTTACAACTCTGCTTCTTGTTTGCATGCATGAATGAATGCAAAAAACTTTAATAATGATGGTACGTTTTTGTTTTCATAGTATTGGCTCTCTCTGTTTTCCCAGCAGTTTCCCAGCAGAATTTGAACTACCTCCTATATGCATAGTATTACTACCAGCATAAAAATCCAGAATTCAGTCCAGCGTACTACAACCATCATCATCACTACCAGCAGTTTTCCCTGTCATATTAGTTTATATGGAGCATACATAAACAATGATCATAGGATATCCATCCACCAAAATGAAACCACTTTTCCTTTTCAAAGCTTTATGCTTGCCATTCACTTTGCAATGTAAATTCACCTCTGTAAAAATGTTGATGTCGATAAGTAGCCGCCATGACCGTTCACTAGGAAAAAAGCCAAGAGAAAATAGTTTATATATATCTAGTATGCATGCTGGTCGTTCCTCGAGTGGACCGGTGGTCACTATACAATTTTCCCATTCTTTTTTAAGAAAAAGAGCAGGAAGGAAAAGTGCCTCCAGCTGACATTTTATTCTTTGTGTACCTTTTTCTCTTCTTCTCCTTCTTCATAAGGAGAAAGAAAATATCAGGGCACGAACAGTGAAACGTCCTCTGTGTGTGTACCTGTACATTTTTATGTATGTATATTTTTTGTTGAATCACGAACGAAAGTTGAATTCTCTGAGATTTTTCCCTTTCTTATTTTTTACTCTGCTTTCTTCTACTTCTCCCTTTTTATTTCCTGTTACACTGAATCCATGAATTTTCCTTCGATTCCTACTTCAGGAGTTAGAGCGTGTGTGTGTGTGTCCCGCACTGTTGACTTTGCATATATGCATGTACAATGGGAATGGCAATCGAAGGGAGAACAAAAAAAGGTTCCCACATATTTGCTCTTCAAGAATTACGCTTCGAACATGCATGCATACATTTTTATTCTGAAGAAGTAGGGAAAGTGTGTAGGAAAAGAAGAACTTTTCTTGCGGGTGGACATATGTACAACGCGCTGGACAAAAAAGTTTCCTTTTTTACATTAAACGTAGAAAAAAGAGAATGTAAAATGGGGGNTGCTCTTCAAGAATTACGCTTCGAACATGCATGCATACATTTTTATTCTGAAGAAGTAGGGAAAGTGTGTAGGAAAAGAAGAACTTTTCTTGCGGGTGGACATATGTACAACGCGCTGGACAAAAAAGTTTCCTTTTTTACATTAAACGTAGAAAAAAGAGAATGTAAAATGGGGGGAAAGTATGGTAGTCTGCATGCGAACGATGTGAGTGAGCTCAACTGTGAGCTTTTGAATGTCCATTTTGCCTGGTCGACTTTTTTTACCCTGTAAATTTAAAAATCTCCTTTACAACCTTGCTGTATGGATGATATCGGAAAAAGGAGCATCGAATATGCAGGCATCAGAAAGAAGGAGGCTGAGTTGAGTAGCAGAATACATAAATAGGTACATGTAGGAACAAGAAAGGGCATAGGAGAAATATGGCCCAAGGGACTACTATATTAAGAGATGGAGTCCCAAAAGAGACTTACATCGTAATACATTTTTTGTTTCCCTAAAACATGTTTTTCACTATGAATATGTAAGTTACTGTCAGATACAATGTTAAATGGCTTATGAAACGGGGAAAAGTGGAAGGAAGATGTCAAGTATATAGGAAAATGTATAGGAAAATAGATATATGCAAATATATCGACAGGTCCACTTTCTTCTCAATCATTGGTTTGCTGACAAAAGTCAGATACAACATGGTTAGAAATGGATTTTATAATTTATACTGCAGTAAATATCCTATGCAGCAAATTCGAATATACCTTTATGGCTGCAAGGAAAAACGACCAACCATTGAACAAAAGTATCTATCAGTACTTGAGTGTCATGATAATCGGATGCTCAGTCAGATACAATGTTAAATGGCTTATGAAACGGGGAAAAGTGGAAGGAAGATGTCAAGTATATAGGAAAATGTATAGGAAAATAGATATATGCAAATATATCGACAGGTCCACTTCTCAATCATTGGTTTGCTGACAAAAGTCAGATACAACATGGTTAGAAATGTATTTTATAATTTATACTGCAGTAAATATCCTATGCAGCAAATTCAAATATACCTTTATGGCTGCAAGGAAAAACGACCAACCATTGAACAAAAGTATCTATCAGTACTTGAGTGTCATGATAATCGGATGCTCCTTGCTGTGGCTTTATGATTATTTAGGTATTTTGGTTATTCATGTGTATTGATGTATTTAGAAAAGGATGCCTCAATTCAATATTCAGGATTGACTATTCTAATAAAAGGAATGATATTATATGCTGTATACTATTGAGTTTTTGAAGCTCTATGTTTAAACCTCTGCTGAATCGTGTACTATTTACTCGTATACACACTGAATAGTATAATACGCAAGTTTACAAGTGGTTTATTTTCTGCATCATAATATGATCTTATTGTACCTTTAAAGATAAAATAAGTACTGGATTAGAGGTCTGTGAAGCATTAACCACATTTCCTCACTCAAACTTTATTTAAAACATTTTATAGTGACTGTTTGTTCAAGTTTTTGACAATTTGAGGGAGCAAGAGGCATCAATCACAACAGGGTGAAGCTTCTATTCATATCCAATAAAAAATAAACCTGCTTCGGCCAATGCATCAAATAATGTCACAGTCACAATACGTCTAAAAACGAAAATATAAAAGAATGCAAACAAATATTTTAAATCGCAAACCAAATGAGGAACACACTGGAGCCTTGGATGATGTACTATTTAAAAATATGTAGGCATTATACTCAGCTATACAAAATAACCGTTTTTCTATACAGTTTTGAAATAATGAGACAGACATTTTTTATTTCGGTTTTAATAACATGTATTGCCAGAAGATACAATGCTCCAGGTTGTGTTTTCTGTTTACTTATGCCATGCTATTTAATTTTTTCGTCTCTTTCGGTGTAATGCTGTGATGCACTAATATAGCATATGTGGCTGTTTGGATCTTTCCGAGTGTACAAACATTTTGCCATGTCATCTGCATCTGTTCATTTCACTTCATGCAAACCAACAATTGCATATTTATATATTTATGCAGACATACACCCATATCCTCCCGGTATAAGAAATAAACATAAAATTTTTATTTCTAGTACGTAAAACTTCATTTCCCTCTTTTGTACAAACAAACAAGGGAATTCCTGTGCACTTATTTTATTACTGCGCGAACCCATATGTAAAAAAACTGTTGTATATTCTCTGTCCAAATATGACAGGGATAGTTGTTTTTTGAAAACATGTTCACACGCAACTTTGCCAGCACTTTACCAGCGAAAAAATTATCCAAATTAAATATAAAAAAGCTTGCTCATTAACACAACATTTGGAATTTGCATGCATGCATGTTAAAAGATAAACATGTAATTATTACTTTCCTCGCTAAAAACCCTTCTACCTTCTGCATGTAATATAGTTAATTTTCAACAATAAATTGCAGTTGCGTATATATGCATATTCATATTATAAAGAACATGCATATACAAAACGGCAAAATGCATAATCGCTTTTAATCATAAGACTTAATCATACATATTTACGGTAATAAATGATAATAAGTGGTGGTGATTATGATATGGTCATCCATTATCCGTTCGCTGACATGTAACATGCACCGATCATTGGGATCATCCATCTGTCCTTTCTTTCTCTTGCCGTTTTATACCATGTGATATCCTTAAATGTATGCTTGCATAATGATAGAACATCAACAAAGAGAATCTGTCGAACAAAGAAATAAGATGTTTATGCAACAACAGCGAAAAAGGGCTCAACGAACACTTTTCGCTTGACGTCAATAATTATTGCCAATGTCCATCTTCCCGTCTGTGTATATCCTATATAGTCATTGGACCAGGACGACGGGCTGAGAATAATAATAAACCCCTTATATTTTTCTCACATTCACATAAATAACTCATCAATTAGGGAGCTTAATGAGGATAGATGATCATGCTGACGATCGACGTAACGCAGAAAATAATCACTTCTTTTTATTACAAATAAAACAATATTTTATATATGGAAAGTTAGTACGCTTACCCAATAGCAGTTCTTAATTATCATAGCATGAATAATAGCAAAAGGAGTTTATAAGATAAGTTGTCATTATACTCGTCTGTAAAAATACTGAAGTTCGCTTTATTTTTCCAGTAAAGTCTCTTCTATTTTGGGTAGGCCTTTGTCAGACAGTTGAGCACATGCCATGCCAGTCAATTTCTGACGATACTACAGGGGAGAAAAGTATCATTACGTTTTTTTGTATATGGATTCGCTCTTCAAATTAAAAGCAGATTACCGGCATAATTATTAACCAATTAAGCTCTTAATGATCCGCTGTTTATACGCATTTTTCTCTCTCTGATCTCTGTTCAACACTCAACTCTGCGTTTTTATATTTGGAGGAGGGTAGTTACTCGTTACTGCTTGCGTGTGATACTATATTTACACGAGAGGAGATAAACGAGCCTGTCGAAAAATATAGAACTCGTTTTCGATAACAAGCCCAGTTTTTTTTAAAAAAGCTAAAAAATAGGTCTGTTTTATGTAAGTGTACGCAGATGTATTTTATGTATGCATGAATGTAATACATGTTGATAGAAACACATGCACGGGGTGATAATGAGGGGATGATTAGACATTCCGCTGAAGAAAAAAACGTACGAAAGGAAGAGAGGAAAGAAAAGGGGATGCAAAGTGTGATGATCATCATCGTCGTCATTCATGATGCATGCATATAAAAAACGAAAAAGGGTTGAACTGAGCCGAGCTGCGACGATAAAGAGGGCACGATACATAGTTTCTGTGCTAGCTACTATACAACGAGTGTTCTTTTTTACAGATGAACATGCATATGATTATGTAATAGGCTCGTTTTACATATGTAAATTGCCTTGTTGTAATATCATTACAAGCCTGTTGAATAGAAGAGAGATGCCGATAAGCCCCCAGTGGAGGCGCAACAGCGAATCAAACAAGGAAGGTTGATATTATGTTGATATTATATGGAAATTACCCACACACACACTAGACACAAAATAAAAAAGAAAGGGTTGAGCTTACATGTCGAAGTCGAGTAGGAGCGAATAAAAAATAGAATAAAATTCTAGGTTTCCTTATTACCTATGCATACATTACCATATTATTTGTATATTGTTCAAACATAAAAAGGTACATGCATTACATAACTCAATGTATGGTTTACATCTATCAATACCTTTTTTATCGTCTATACATTTTTACCAATCTATACATGACACAGCATATTTTAATATACCAATGAGAAAAGGTGAAATAATTTGCGTTTCATGCATGTACTTATTTCAAACAACCAACCAACCGGTAACCCTTTTTTAGACTTTACTTTGAAAGTCTCACCTATACTTTATTACTTGACGCTTGCAACTCAAGGTAAAGGTAAAAGTAAAGATTCATCACACAGCATATTTTAATATACCAATGAGAAAAGGTGAAATAATTTGCGTTTCATGCATGTACTTATTTCAAACAACCAACCAACCAGTAACCCTTTTTTAGACTTTCCTTTGAAAGTCTCACCTATACTTTATTACTTGACGCTTGCAACTCAAAGGTAAAGATTCATCGACGGATGAGCTCGGATTGGATGTGGAGATAATGATCATTATCATCAACATAATATATGATAATTGGAATGTGGACGGCTAATGGTTATGCAGCCGCTCTGTCGTTCATCTCCGACTCTGTAATAATAATATCTTATGTAATGTGATGAAAAATAAAGGGGTAATACTGGAGTACGTTGAACGCGTGCTTTCTTTTGGTTCATAAACAGAAATTGTCTTTTTATGAAGCACCTCAAGCCAAAACCAAAGCTGCAGTGCAGCAGAAGTTGCTACTGATGTTGTTGATGATCACCCTATGTCTATAAAACATGAAAGGGTCAGAGCATAAATTGCTTCCTCATCACATCATCATCTTCAAAGCCAGAACAAACACCCGGACAAAAAATGTCTTCAGGAGTGCCAGTAGCCGAGCTGCTGCTGTATGTGTACAAAGAAGCATGCATACATGCTGACGTCCATCCGTCCGTTACTGGTTATTATTACGCGTCTATTCAGTTGAGATGAGAGACAAGATGATCTTTTTTCATCGTACCTCTATTTATTTTTTAATGCGTTATGCTGCCTGGTTAAAAACATGGAGAATCTTTTTTCATCATCACCATCTTTTCACATAGATGACTATTATTATGCTGATCCTTATTATTTCTAACAGAAAATTTCTATACACGGGCATAATAATCTTAAGACGAAACGTAGTACCCTTTTTGTGGCTTTGGTTAGGCTACTACTCATTGTCACGTAAAAGGTTCACGTGGGTTATAAAGGTATAAAGATGTGTCAGCTTTCCTTTTGTCATTTTTTATTTCTTGAGACATTCTTGCTCAAAGAAAATAGGCATTAAATGTTTGTTCAGCTCAAAAGTAAATACATTTTGGTTATGCATGGCATATTGCATCTCTCTGCTTGGCTGCTGCTGCCGTGTGACATGTTGAAATTGTACACTTTTCCATTTCAATACATCTAACAGTATTCACAGTTAACTGTCACGCTACGCATTGGAACATAGTTAACGCTTTTTCCATTGAACCGTTTTAAGCATACACAGCTCCTTCATCTGTCAGATATATATTATAAAATTACTTGCGGATGTGAATTTTTATAACCGTTTCCAGTGAACTGATATGGATTATTGCGAGACTGGGTTGCTTTGCCTGTCTGCGTGTGGAACAACAAAAAATAGCTAATTTACATGTAAAAAGTGAAGAGACGGTTCTTTTCTTTCCTTTGTTCAAGAAATAGTAGAATATGGCACTGCACTGTGTAGCAACAGCAGCATAGTTAGTATAGATCATTTAGAGTTTTCCTATCCCCAAATGCTTTTCTCAGTTCATATCACTTTATACCGGCTTTGCTCCGCGGTGGAGGTGAGCCCTTCACACTTTCATGAATCACGTAATCGTACTTGCCTGCCACCAACAAAATGTGCTCCGTATAAAAAACTGGATACTGTATATATTTCGTAGATATTATGGATGGGGTTCCGTTTATATGAATATACAAGCACCATGTACAGTCATGCAATAGTCCCTCGCATGTATGTATCAAGCCGTTGGATAGCAAACGGCTTTTTATTCTTTCCTATGAAAACATCACGAAAGGATGCCCATTTCTAATAGATTCAGATTTGTAACTGAGCCGAGCAGTGGGTAAAAGGAGAATAAAGAGATGATAGTGGCTTTTATTATTATATAGTGGTGGTGGTGTGGTGGTGCAGTTGTATTGATGATATGGTAAATATCAGACAAGTCAGCAAAACCGATACGTTAAAACTTTGGGGTAACTAGTTTGTTGGTAGAGGTTGAACTGGAAGTATATCGAATAAAAAACGAAAGGATAAAAATCATCAGCCTGGTTTACACAAGACAGGGATCATAAACTTTTAGTGCATTCTGAGACATCCATGCATTTTTGCAAAAGCAATTATTGCAAAAACACTGTTTGTGAAGGTGAAAATTATTGTGACTTGTGACATTGATAGTAAAACTAATAAAATAAGCAATTAATTTTCAATATTCATTATGAGTAATTGTGTAAATCTAGTGTGTGCAGAGACTCTATTGTCTCGTTTATGAGTGTTAAGCTTCATTCCTGGAAAAAGCACATTTGCATATGAAAAATTATCGACTGTCTGTAATGTTTTTTCCTGTGAACTATTAACCAATCCAGTGATATCATTGTACAATGCATAATTTATGATTAATTGCACATTTCTTGCTAAAATAATTGGGTCGTTAATTTTGGCGTGGCCCACAATTTACATACATATATTTCTGTGATTAAATGTTAATTTGCAAAAGTCAAAATGAAGTACAAGTGTCAAGTTCCGGTGCGCCAGCTTCTTAAAATGAACATGATTAGGTCAAGTCCATACGAAATATCAGGTAAAAAAACTGCGAGTTCTGACCCCTGACCACCCCTGAGGATGTAAACGTATAATCATGATTTCTTTCATAAATATAGTGAAACAACAGCTAATAGAAAACATTTTTTGTTTGTTTTTATAGCGGAGCCTCTGAAGAGATTGGAGAGAAGTCTCAGTTCACCAGCTACAGGTTGGTACAAAAGTATTCAATGTTCTACTTACTTACAATTTTACATGTAAACCCTTTATGGTATATTTGCATGCATTCACTTTCAATGAAAACGAAATAAAGCTCATGATTTTGGCTGCCCATATTTCTCCCCTATTTTCTTGACTTCATCATTCATGTAATACGGATTTTTTATAGAAAAATATTATTTTATTATTTCTCGCCGATGAAATCTCTGGACATTTTTACTGCTTCCACTTTACATGAGACTCGGCTTTTCACGCCCTTTCTCCTCTCAAGAATCTTTGCCAATAAATCTACTTTGTCTGTGTTTCCTGTATCATCTGATAAGCTGTAAAGATCAACAGTTGAAAGCCAAGGGAAAAAAAGTTTACACAAAAGACTAGCTGTCTTCTGAATCAGCATCGTACCCCATTTTGAATATCCGAACAGATTGATGTGTCAGAAATTCATAAAAGTACAATATACAATCTGACTGATACAAAAGGATTTTTTGCTATCAAAACGAAGCTCTAAAACTGTCTGGACGCTGGTAGTTTGAGACACTATGACTGTCAGAAAATTGCATTTCCATTACCATTACCTCTCCTATTCTATTATTAAATTGTATTGCTGCTGTAAGCAAAAGTTGACTGAAGTTTTTGTCAGCTTTGAATCATCTTTAATATGAACCTGCCTTCTTATAAATTGAATACATTAAGTGATTACTACACATTCTATATGAGACAATATCTATATTACTGCATCTTATAATCATTTTTACCTTTTTACGGCAAGGAATTCCATTTTACCTTCTTTGTTAAAAAGTTGCTGATACGATTTTATTCTTACAGACAGAAAATTTTATACGTAAATAAACAGTAAAAACGCGTGTTAAGAGTTGCATGCATACAGACAAGAAACTTGAAGACTTCACTACAAACTTTGTTGTTGGGGTAGGCTGTGCCAGTGTCTGTCTGCTTATATAAGGTTGTACATATATGTAGTGTGTGTGTGACCATTCATTTGTATTGTTAGAAATAACGAGCAGGAACGTAACAATCCCTATTCCTTTTTTAGGCTACTCATCTTCATTTCACAGTATGGTGCCATTTGGCAAGTGGAGACTCTTATCTCATCCAGGCTAGCTCGTTTGTGTACAATGTTTTTTTCTCTCTTTTACGAACAAAAATTACATCGCGGTAAGGAAAGGAAGACGAAGACCTTTTTCAAGTTTACGTAAAGGGACAAAAAAGTAAATGTATTTTCTTATTAGTAAAGAGGATTCATGCATGTTTGTAAATACTAACATCCGCATAAATGTACATAATATAATGTGTGTATACTGTATACGCAAGTTTTATCCATCATTCATTATGACTTGATTTTCACTTTTGAGAAAAAGGTAGGATATGATAGGAAAAGTGGAACGATTTTATGTATTAAACTTTAAATATTTAAGTTCACAGTACAAACTGCTCTTTAAAGAATTACGAAAAGATAAAGCGGCGGGCTGGCTTATGGACATAACATCAATATCATCATCACCCGTAAAAAATTGACTTTGTGCCACTATTCACATTAGAAAATATCACATAAAAAGAAGTTG